>CM039469.1:3403627-3414735 GCA_022433065.1 Begonia loranthoides
GAGCAATTTCTGCAGTTGAAATGTATGAGCTTGCACATAAGAATCTTCCACTGATTGCAGGTTGGTCCATGCAGAAGAGAAGAGCATTGCAGACGTCTTCAATGTGTACAAGCGGAACTTTCCCGTCCAACTCCTCCATAAACCTCAGTGAATTGTAATCAATTTGAGAATCCAGAAATTGGGAGAGAGTTACTGTCGTGGATATGGGATGGCGAGAGTTAAGACTGCCCCCTCCCACCAAGCCAATCAACAGACTCACTACTTCCATGCCGCCATTGGATGAACTTCTTCCAAAGCTTACCATCGCTCTCTCTGTTAGTGTCTTTGAATCTATGTAGTCCTGCAACGAAGCGTCAAGAAAACTTCACGAGCGGACGAGAATGATACGATGCTAGTAGATGGGTTTCCATCTCTATATTCAATTAGAAGTTTTTATCGAAGTATCAAGCTTCCCCATTTTAAATGTAAAACATTAATCCTTAATGTGCACGTTGATTTTGTTCTAGGCCAGAATTTCCCTAGATCAGGACAAAACCGCAAGTGTCTAACACAAATTAATTTTACATTAATGAACGCAATTGAAATGAGTGATTTATAAGTAAGATTTCTCCTTACATTAGTATGATATGTTTTATGATAAAATTAAAAAAAAAAACCATGCAGATTTCAAGTCAAAACAGACATTATCATACTAACAGGACGATTTTTTTCCGCAATGATTTCTAAAAAAAAACAAAAAAAATACCGCAATCACATTAACGTCAAGGAGGGAGTCTTGAGCATCGGAGGGAGTCGTTTTACTCTTCGTTGTGACTTGTCCAGCCTTCGATGCCATTTTCACGTTTTAGAAATGTGATGAGAGTTTTCGGAAAGTTGAAATATCCTGAGGAAGTTGAAATGTTGCTTAGAAATTGGCTAGGACTCAATGGACGTGCTTTGTGCTTATACAGGCAGAGTTGAAGGTTGCTCAACGTATAAGGGATGTCCTTTGAGATGAGGGATTTTCGTCGCTGGGAATGAATGTTCAAGATGGGATGATGGGCGTCCAAGGCTGTTGATGGTGATAAGATATGATTATTGAGAAACGATGTTGTTTAGTATTGAGAGATATCCAACAATGCTATCAACTCACAATAGAAATCTCTCAACTTTTGACAAACATCCTTCAATTTACAACAAATGTTCTTCAACTTTCGATGGACATTCATGTCAATGAGGGACATCTGTGGTAAGTTGAGGGACGTCACTTAATACTAAATGACGTCATCTCTAAACATCAATGGACATCCTCTAGCATTCATGGACGTCCTTCAATGTTGAACGACTTCGTCTTTTAGTATCGTGGGACGTCCGTTGTGGGCTGAGAGACGTCCGTTGTTGATTGAGGGATGTTTGTCCTAAGTGGAGGAATGTCTATCTTAAGTCCAAAGACGTCCGTTGTGAGATGAGGGACATCCGTTGTAAGTGGAGAGAGTTTGCTCCCATTTAAAAAAAAAAAGTGTGCCTTGCACGTGACCCCCTTCAACATAACGTCCGTCAGTGCCTTTATCTGATGAGTATCCTCTATCGGATGACTATCCTTTATCTTGGCTGTCCATCCTCATTGAGGGATGTCTGTCCAACGATCCAATGGCATGAACCATCATCCGCCAACGCCTTTGAAGGATGACCATCCTTCATCCTGGTAGTCCATCCTTATTGAGGGACGTCCGTTCCTCGATCAAACATGCATAAACCTTCGTCCGCCAATGTCCCTACTCCTATCCTGGACTTCCATCATTGTTGAAGGATGTCCGTCTCTTCATTCAGCGGCCAACAAGGATGTCCCTCGACCTTACAATGGCCCCAAGAACGCCCTCTTTGTGGATCAGCCTTGGACGCCCCTCGTCCTTGAAAGATATCAGTTGTTGATCTTTGGAAGTCCCTGTTGGAAAATCTTTGACGTTAATGTGACTGTGGCGTTTGCCTCGATGTTTTTTGATGGAAAACGTGACTGTGAGATTTGCGTATTTCATTTCCTATAGTTTGAGGTTGTAGTTGTAAGCAAAATTTCTTCAAAGTTTGTCGTGTAGTTGATCTCAAAGTTTGGGGTTTGTTTAGTTAATTTCCTTTGTATTTAAAACGCTTGAAAATTTGTCTGGTCTAAAATGTCTCCATTGGAGATGGTTATGTAGAGTTCTATCAAACGATATTCAATGTTAGAGAGAGATTAAAGGTCCTCCATTACCTTGAGAAACTGGTTGCAGAAAGGAAATGAAACATTAAGAGGACTCCAGCAAGTTTCATCCATGGAGTCCTTGAAACCACTTCCATCTTCCTTCATGGGTGAAGCAGCGACCACTGAAGTAGTGTAGATTGTAAAAAGGAGAATTGAGAGAAAACTATGTAAAAAGAAGAATTGAGAGAAAACTCTGACTGGTTTATTTCATTGAAAAACAACTGTATAAATACACTACAGGGAATTATTATAATTCCTAAAATAAGCTATTCTAATAAAGGTAATTATATTACATAATATATATTTCTATAATTAAGAAATTATAAACAAGGACAATAATATTTATTCCATATATTATGTGATACTATTGATTCTTAACACTCCCCCTTAAGTTGGAGAGTGAATATCAAGAACTCCTAACTTGTTTCTTATCATCGTGAAAGCTTCCTTCCCAAGTGGCTTAGTAAATATATCAGCTAGTTGTTCGGTTGACGGGACATATTCAGTACTTATTGAACCATCTTGAATTTTGTCTCGAATAAAATGACAGTCCATTTCTATATGTCTTGTTCTTTCATGGAATACTGGGTTTGCTGCTATGTGTAAAGCTGCCTTATTATCGCAGTGTAATAATGCTGGTTTTGGATGAATTATCCTCAAATCTTTCAATAATGATCGTATCCAAGATAATTCGCAGCATGGGCCAGTCATAGCTCTAAATTCAGCTTCTGCCGAGGATAAAGAAACTGTTTTTTGTCTTTTTGTTCTCCAAGAGACAAGTGACGATCCCAAAAAAATGTAATAACCTGTAGTTGATTTTCGAGACACTGGGCTACCTCCCCAATCTGAATCACAAAAAGCTCGTAAGGATAAATTATTTTCTGAAGAAAAAAACAAACCCTGCCCTGGATTGTTCTTCAAATATCGTAAAATGTTCATGGCAGCTTCCATATGAGGTTTACGTGGAGCATGCATGAACCTGCTCAATACATGTACTAAATATGTAATGTCTGGACGAGTAACAGTTAGATAGATTAAGCGTCCTACAAAGCGCCTGTACAAAGATGGATCTTTTAATAGCTCACCTTCATCTGTCAGCTTCAAATTTTGTTTCATGGGAAAATCTACTGGTTTAGCTCCCAAATATCCACCATCCTTTATAATTTCTAAGGCATATTTCCTTTGTGATAGAAATATTCCCTTCTTCGATCGAGAGACTTCAATGCCCAAAAAATATTTTAAGTCACCTAAGTCTTTGATCCGAAAACAATTATGCAAAAATTGTTTAAGAGCAGATATAGCAACGAGATCATTACCCGTTATAAGAATATCATCAACATAGATCAATAATGCTGTAAAAGATTTTCCTTTCTTACATGTGAACAATGAGTAATCCGCCCTGGACTGAACAAATCCAGCTTCTTGAATAGCTGTAGAGAACTTGACAAACCATTGACGTGATGCTTGTTTAAGTCCATACAAGGATTTGTTGAGGCGATATACAAGATTCTCCCCCTATCGCTGAATACCAGGAGGAAGTGACATAAAAATTTCTTCAGAGAGGTCACCATGAAGAAAGGCATTATGAACATCCAATTGATGGAGAGACCAATTTTGGGTAGCAGCCAAAGCTATCAAGCAACGTACTGTGACCATCTTTGCAGTAGGTGAAAAAGTTTCATGATAATCGATACCTTCAAGTTGAGTATATCTTTTAGCAACCAAACGCGCTTTGTAGCGCTCAAGGGAACCATCGGACTTGCGCTTGATTTTGTACACCCAACGACAACCAATAGCTTGTTTTTCATGCGGAAGGGATGTAAGAGACCAAGTTTTGTTTGCTTCTAACACAGCCAATTCAGAATGCATTGCTTCTTGCCAATAAGGTTGTGATGCAGCTTCTTCATAGCTTTTAGGCTCAACATCATTAGAAATAGTAGCAATAAAAGTCCGGTGTTTTGGCAAGTAACGATCATAAGAAATAAAATTAGAAAGAGGATATCTCGTACCTTGATGTGGAAGAGATGACGAGGGCGACGTTGATTCGGGAGACATTACTTGATTACAAATGTAGTCGCATAAAGCTGTAGAAGGGACATGGGGTCGTTGAGAATGACGTAAAGTGGCCGGTGATGGTGAAGATGCAAAAGGACTAGGAGTGGATTCCACAGGTATATGTTGAATAGGTGAAGAAGTTTCATAATTTGGGATTGTAACAAGTTTTACTGAATCTATATTGGACGAGGAAGGAGTAATTGATGCATATGGAAAAACATCCTCCTGAAAAATGACATCTCGACTAGTGAAAATTTGATCAGTTTTAATATTATATAATTTGTATGCTTTTTGACCAATGAGATATCCAAGAAAGACACAACGTGTTGCACGGGAAGCAAGTTTATGGGGAATATGGACATTAGTAGCATATGCAAGACATCCAAAAACTTTGAGATGAGAATAAGAAGGTGTTTTACCATAAAGTTTCTCAAAAGGAGTTTGGCGAGATAAAATCGGAGTAGGTAACCTGTTGATTATATGCACGGCAATAGCTACACATTCTGCCCAAAAATGTAAAGGAAGGTGAGCTTGAAAACGAAAAGCTCTAGCTAACTCAAGAATATGTCTATGTTTGCGCTCAACAACTCCATTTTGTTGAAGAGTATAAATACAAGAATGTTGGTGAATGGTACCTTGGGTGAAAAATAATTTTTCAAGAAAAGAAATTTTGTTCCATTGTCGGTCCAAATATTTGCTATATTAGCACTGAATTGGTTCTTCACATAGGAGAAAAAATTAGTGAGAAGTTGTTGTGTTTCACTTTTATGTTGCATAAAAAAAATCCAAGTGAAACGAGAGAAATTCTCCACAATAGTCAAAAAATATTTTGCACCAGAAAGAGAAGCGACTTTGTAAGGTCCCCAAATATCACAATGAATTAATTCAAATGGTCTAGTAGAAGAAATTGAACTAATAGAAAAAGGTAATCTTGTCTGTTTTGCAAAAGCACAGATATCACAAACACTATTTGATTCGAAAGGAAATTTCAATAAAGTTTTAGCCATGAATTCTAACCTAGAAGATGACAAATGACCTAATCGTCGATGCCACAAAATAGACTCTTGAGGAGAGGAGGAATGTGTGATGGTATGAGCTGCTGCAGTTTGAAGTGTAGGTGGTTTATTTGCTGCAGTCTTAACCAAGTAATAAAGTCCATTTTGTTGTTTACCCGACCAATCGTCTTCCCCGTCATCAAATCCTGCAAAATACACCAATCCAGATAGAAAGTTACTAAACAATTCAAATTTTTTGTAATGCGGCTCATAGATAATAGATCCACTTTGCAAGAGGGTACCCTAAGCACATTTTTTAAATAAATGAAAGGACTTAAAGATAAACTTCCAGTAGAAATAATTGGAGTCTGGTCTCCATTTGGCATAACAACGGGTGGTAAAGAAATATTTCTTTTACTATTGATGAGAAGCTTGGGCGAGGAAGTAATATGATCTGTCGCAGCGCTATCAATAATCAATTTAGGAACTAACAAACTTGTAGGATTGTTAACATTATTTGCTTTAGGATTAGCTCGCTCGGATGACCCATCTCCTTGCATAATGGATAACATTTGTTGCAATTGTAAATCAATCAATCCATTCATAGCAGATTGAATTTTTTACATCATCGGAATCTCCTCCCGCACATTATTAACAGAAGATTGGCTATTGCCATTATGTTTGCTCGCTGCATTCTTAGAGTGTCCAGGTGGATAGCCATGTAATTTCCAACATGTCTCTTTCACCTGATTGTCCCTATTACAATGAGAACAATGGAGAGGTTTACGATGAGATGAATTAGAACGAGGAGTGTTGTAAGATTTCTGTCGAACGGCAAGAGCAACTAGTTCTTCTTTGCGAACAACCATTACCGAAGCTTCAGTTCCATCACGTGTAAAAATCAAATTCCGTTGTTTTTCTTCTTGAATAATCAATGAATATGCTTGCACAACAATAGGCAATGAATTCATCAAAAGGATCTGACCACGGATTGCATTATAAGATTCATTTAATCCCATAAGAAATTGCATTAATTTGCGTCTCATATTATCAGCTCCACAAGTGCAAACAGCATCATTAGACGAACCTAATTCATCCCATAATTTCTTTAGCTTTGTATAATAAACTGCAACAGACGTTTGATCTTGAACGTAACAAGCAATATCTCTTTCAATTTGAAAAATTCGTGGAGCATTACTTTGTGAGAAATGACTTCGTAAATCTTCCCAAACCTCATGAGCAGTATTGCAGAAAATAACACTATCTGCAATATCAGATGTCAAAGAATTTAAAAGCCAAGAGAGTACCATGTCATTGCATTTTTTCCATGTAGTGTATTCTTCGAGATTGGTTGTGTCCTGCGACGCTTTAAGAGTTCCATCAACAAAACCCAGTTTGGATTTTGCATTCAGAGAAATTTTCATGGCTCGGCTCCATGTTGAATAGTTGTCTCCATCAAGAGCTTTGGAAACGAGAATCATTCCTGGATGATCGGAATGATGAAGAGAATAAGGGTCGTTGGAAATTAACTTATCTCCTATAGAAGCCATGACGAAAAAAAAAGGAATTAAGCCAGAGAAAAAATGGTTACTGCTCTGATACCATGTAAAAATGAGAATTGAGAGAAAACTATGTAAAAAGAAGAATTGAGAGAAAACTCTGACTGATTTATTTCATTAAAAAACAACTGTATATATACACTACAAAGAATTATTATAATTCTTAAAATAAGTTATTCTAATAAAGATAATTATATTCCATGATATATATTTTTATAATTAACAAATTATAAATAAGAAAAAGAATATTTATTTCATATATTACGTGATACTATTGATTCTTAACCTAGATTAATCGCCTCACGTTGCCTGATCCAACGCAGGACGAGACAACACTTTTCGCCGCAGCAATGGTGGCCTCAGTCGTGTTCTTGAACTGTTTAATTCATTGCTAACTGAGATTTCAAACAACAAACTAAGAAATTCGAGCAAAAAGTTAGATGGACAGAAAGAAGAAGCTCGCCTGAGATCCTTGAGTGTGAAACAATGGCGTCGCAACGTTGAAGACAAATTCACATCCTTTAATTGCATCGCCGAAGCTATCTGGATCATAAATATCAGCTTTAAACAACACTAACCCAGTTTCTGCATTCGGAAAACTCTTCAGAAACTCAACTTTCGATCGATCATCTGCAAAACCCAACATAAAAAATATGAAAAACATCGATCTGGGAAGAACCCAGATGATAAATCGAGAATCAGAACCGACCCAGATCTCTAAGAGTAGCATGAACAGTATGGCCTTCCTCCAAAAGCTTCTTCACGAGCCAAGAGACAATAAAACCTTTTCCTCCTGTCACGCATACTTTTGTTCCAGTTTTCTTCTCCATTTTTTTTTCCCAGAAATGGTTCGTTGTCATCCACCATCAAACCAACTTCAAATTGTCTAAAAGAAAACGAAAACCAGTTGAGAAAAAATATCTTCCGCATTTGAAGAAGATGTTTCTTAGAACAAAACAAAATGGCAATCTCAAATAGCCATGCGTACGAGAAAATGGTTGAATTTAAGTTAATTTAATTGTTAGGGCAAAACGCAGGCCACATCACAGATTGTCAGATTTAATTAATCACCTTTCGTGGAAAAAAGTTGTGAAAATTAGTAAAACCAATATTAGGTGTAAATTTTATGGGGGATATCGAGATTTTAGGACGTATCTTTCAAGGTTGTACCTTCACGTTTCCTTCCATAAAATTTGCTCTCTCAACCACAAAGTGATCATGGAAATACCAAGATTTACATACACACCATTTTTGGCTTCAAGTAACCTCTCGCACATGGTATCATGAGTTACCTCAATTTTTCCTTGTACATGCTTTCGTAAACTATCTCTCTATTTATCGTCAATAACGACACTTCTATTATATATTTTTTTGTGTACATAGACGATATTATCATAACATATTAGAGTTTGGTGTGATTTGAATTCTATATGAGTTAGGTCGATTTAGCTCGCGTTAAAAATTCCAGTGTAACTAGAATTTTTAATTTTATGTATAAATATATACTTGAGTCGCAAGATTTATTGTATTAATTTTGATTAATAATTTCTCTTCTCTGTTTGTTCGTAGTTTTTTTTTTACTTGTTTTAATTTTTTTATGTAAATCTCAGTGTATATTATTTTTTGATTTTTTCTTTTTGATTTTTGTTTTAATTTCATCAATAAATATCATGGCTTAGTGGGGTTTTGGATTTATGAGAGGGCATGAATGACTTTTTGGAGTTAATGATTTTAGGAAAAATAAAAAAAAAGAGAAAATGACAAATTAACCATCGTACTTTGTGATCAATGACAAGTCATCCACTAAACTATTTTTACTAACAAATTAACCACTGAACTATGAAAAAATGTTCCCGCAAACATCGGTGTGCTTAGATTGTTGCACCATGGTCCCGAGATTGCAGCGTACAAGAAGTCAAAGTCCAATAACTTGAATGTCATAGCCTGAGTGTTCCACATCATCATGATACACATCATTTTGCCTTGAGATGGACATCAAGACCTTGTTAGCTGCATGAATCTCTATCTGCTCGAGAAAGTGTTCAATAGAAAAAAAATGGATATCGGCGTTGTCATTTTGAGTCACATGTACGAGGTGCTCAGCAACCAGGCGAAGAGTTTGCCTTTTAATTAGCTCATTCAGAGGATTGTTGAGCATTACGGGGTACTGATCTCGGAGGAGGACCGAGAACTGAAGAGAAAGCCACAGACATCCACAACAAATTGAAAGTGGATCGAATGGGGCTCAGCAAAGTTGAAGGGATATGGGTATGCAAGACTCCATCCAAGCCCTCCCCGAAGAAGCGAGCTAGAGTGTCTCAGCCGCGACCCCCCCTCCCCCCCTCAGTTGTACGGCCTCCACCCCCCTCAGTGGCTCAACCTTTAGCCCCTCGGAGGAATAGCCTCCAGCAATTCTTTTGCAGCACATGGAGGATGATGCACTCCAGCTGATGACTTCGCCCCTCCTCAGATATCTCATTTTACTTCGATGCTTGAGGAGATGTCTGGCTGGATGGGCATGATGGAGGATCGACTTGTCCAGATAGAGGAGCACTATCAAATGAGGCTGCTCCAAATGCAAAAAAAATGGAGGAGTGAGCAGAGAAGTGTCATCATGAGATGTTGGCAGCATTGTAGAGAATGGGGCAGAAAGTAGCCCCTCCACCATCATCTCTAGCAGACACAGATAGCTTGTAAGTCATTTACTTTTTACGCAAACTCCATTATTTACTTTATTTGTGTGTCACGTAATAACATGACTCAAATTTACAGCACCATTGCCCTAAGAGGCAAACCTGCTCCTCCTGCGTCAGGTGGATCGCAGCCTCCGCCACTGAAAAACTGTGTGTGTGGTACGTCTTCGATTTAGTTATCTACGTGTGTCTGCAGTTATTCATGCCTTATTAGTCTGATGGTCTCTTGTCAATGTTTTTTTTGCAACCAGGTGATCTGATGCATCTGTTCAAGAAGCTTGTTCTTGGAAATACTCAGAAGAACCTGGAGACGTGCACAATTCTTTCGGGAAAGTTATTCTAGGATAAGTATCACATCACTGAAATCATCTTCCCTCAGCAAGAAGGGATGACAAACACGGTGAGAATTACGTTCTATTACATAAGTAGTTTAGAAGATGTTTTCTAAGTACTCATCATTGCGTTGCGTTTTTTGTATGCAGTGTTATGTGTTTTTTGTATGTAGTGTTATCCGATTTTGGAGGTGATTTCCGGGTTAAAATCGAGGGGTTAGAGATGGTAGAAGATGAGATTTTCCCATCAATTTGCTCATCAAATGGGTCAGAAATTGCAGAAGAAAATATTTTGACAGATTTACTGGTTGAAAACATCTTCCATCTCAGCCTATCTCCACCTCCTCCTACATCAGAATCTTACTATTTTCCGGCTTGTGAAACAAGCAGCTTCCGACCACTACCCTACAATGCGCATACTCCAGAATCCAATCTCGCCGAGATACTCTCAGCCCCACTTTCAGTATCCAATTCCCTTTTCAACGATTTTGATTTCTCATTCGAGAGCGTCAATTTCGATTCAAATTTCCCTTACGAAGACCCCGGAATTGTTCAACTGATATAAGATTCATCGTTCTTATCAAGATCGGAAGAGACGGATGGAAGACTTTTGTTTCTCTTTGCTTAGCTTTACAGAATCTGTATCAATTGGAAATAATAATCTTGTTCAAATCCTACGAATTATCACATTCTTATGGAACATGCTGATAATTCTCGAGAAAATTGAAGGATGTTTTACTGAATCTGACTTATCACGCTATCCTTTGAGATAAACAAACCCAAACACAGATCACGAGCAATTTCTGGTCAAGTTTACAGGCTAAGACTGGAGAGCACTTGGGTGATTACTGGCTAGACTATGATCTTGCTTGCTTTGCATACCCTCAAGCAATCATCCAAGATCATTTTAGCGTCATATTTGTAAATAAATCCCTTGTCTTGAAGCTTTGTGGAGCTCCATTTGATGTTCCTCTCTTGAATATCTGCATCCCTGAGATCGGTGAAAAATGAAGTTATACACTCGTTCATTCTCCGTTTAAATCTATTTGCAGAAGCTACCGAAGAATTTATAGAGAATTTCTTGTAATCTCACCTGTGTTTCAATTTGATTTCTGGGTATTTCTGCAGAATGTAACGAGCAATTTCTGCAGTTGAAATGTATGAGCTTGCACATAAGAATCTTCCACTGATTGCAGGTTGGTCCATGCAGAAGAGAAGAGCATTGCAGACGTCTTCAATGTGTACAAGCGGAACTT
>CM039469.1:3419689-3445488 GCA_022433065.1 Begonia loranthoides
GGGCAAATCACGGTGAAAAGGTCGACGAAAGCAATGTGGAGGTCGACCAAATGGAAAATGATCGATTGATTTAGAAGGCAGATTGCTTAGAGGTTTTTTGTAGTCTAGCAAACAGTCGAGCAGTGAGGAAACGGTCAACCGCAACATTAAACAGATTGCTTCTCAGATCTGCGGTAGAGGAAATAGTCGTTTAGCTGGTCGACCAAAAAATAGAAATTGTGAAGAAACGGACGACCGATATGAGAAAGCGGTCGACCAGTCCGACTGTACAACGCAACGAATAGATTCCAACGATTGGATGGCAGTCAACCAAAATGGAAATTGTCGACCAGCTTCACAGTTTCTCTATATGGATGACTTCGAAGCTCAAAATAACTAAGAGAGAACCACAGTGAAGCTCTGCCAAAATCCATACTCAAAGATCTCTCAACAAATAGAGTGTCAAGCCTAACTCTCTATACTCCCAAACTTGAGCTTTATATTCAAGCGAGTTAGGTTTGTGTTTGTAATGTTCTATTTACTCTTTATTGTTCTAAAACCTAGGGTGACGCCCTAAGAATAGTCAAGAGGAGAGTGGCGCTCTGAGAATTAGTCTGTAAAGGTTTGATTGACACTCTTGAAGTCAATGATTACTAATCAAGGAGATTGAGCGATTAAGGATCTCCAAGTGGGAAGCTTGGAGCACAGATGTAAGTCGGGGTTGCCGAACCGCGTGAACAAACCGGTGACAACTTTCTATCCCTTATCTCTTTATATTTGTTATTGCTTTATTTTATATTTATGTTAAATCACTTAGGGTTAGAAATATTAATATCGCACGAAAAAATTAGAGTCGCCTCCCCCCCAACCCCCCATCCTATAGGCATGCAACGGTCCTACAACATTAACATTTAGGAGAGAGCCTTGAGCGTCGGAGAGAGACTCTTTACGCTTTGTTGTGACTTGTCCAGCCTTCGATGCCATTTTCTAGATCTAGAAATGTGATGAGAGATTTCAGAAAGTTGAAATGTTCCGAGGAAGTTGAAATGCTGCTATGAAATTGGCTAGGTTTCAGCGGACGTCCTTTCTGCTTATACAGATGGAGTTGAAGGTCGCTCAACGTATAAGGGATGTCCTTCGAGATGAGGGACGTTCGTCGCTAGGAATGAACGTTCAAGATGGGATGATGGCTGTCCAAGGCATCGGATGAACATAGGATATGAGTATTAAGAAATGATATCATTTAGTATTGAGAAACGTCCAACAATGCCCTCAACCCACAACGAACGTCCCTCAACTTACAATGGACGTCCCTAAAACCACAACAGACGTCCTTCAACTTTCGACGGACGGCCATGTCAATGAGGGATGTCCGTGGTAAGTTGAAAAATGTCTCTCAATACTAAACGACGTCGTCTCTCAACATCAATGAATGTCCACTAGCATCCACAGACGTCTCTCAATGCTAAACGACGTCGTCTTTTAGTATTGAGGGACATCCGTTGTGGGCTGAAGGACATCCGTTGTTGGTTAATGGACGTCCGTCTTAAGTGGAGGGATGCCCTTCTTAATTCGAGAGACATCTGTTGTGGGATCAGGGACATCCATTGTAAGTGGAGAGAGTTTGCACCCATTTAAAAAAGCGTGTGTCTTGCACGTGACCCTCTTCAACATAGCGTCTATCAGCGCGAGGATGACTATCCTCTATCTTGGCCGTTCATCCTCATTGAAGGGCGTTCATCCCTTGATCCAACGGGCATGAACCTTCTTCCACTAGTGCCTTTGGAAGATGACCATCCTCCATCCTCGTTGAGAGGCGTTTGTCCCTCGATCCAATGACAAAAACCATTGTCTGCCAACGCCTTTGGAGGATGACCATCCTCCATCCTAGCAGTCCATTCTCATTGAGGGACATCAGTCCCTCGATCCAACAGATATGAATCTTCATTCGCCAGTGTCCCTCTTGACATCCTAGACTTCCATCATCGTTGAAAGACGTCTGTTTTTTCATCCAGCGACCAACAAGAATGTTCCTGGACCTTACGATGGCCCTAAGGACGCCCCTCCTTGTGGATCGGCCTTGGATGTCTCTCGTCATTGAAGGACATCTGTTGTTGATCCTTGGACATCCCTCGTCGTTGAAGGACATCCGTTGTTGATCCTTGGATGTCCCCATTGGACGTGACTACGGTATTTGACTCGACCTTATGGGAAACATGACTGCAAGGTTTGTGTCATTCATTTTTTCATAGTTTGAGGCCTTAGTTGTCCGTAAAATTTCTTCAAAGTTTAGTGTGTCCCTGATATCAAAGTCTAGGATTTGTTTTGTTAATTTTCCTTGTATTTAAAATGCTTGAAATTTTGTATGGGTCTAAAATTTCTCCATTGGAGATGGTTATCTAGAGTTCTATCAAACGAGATTCAATGTTAGAGAGAGATTAAAGGTCCTCCATTACCTTAAGAAACTGGTTGTAGAAAGGAGATGAAACATTAAGAGGAGTCCAGCAAGTTTCATCCATGGAGTCCTTAAAACCACTTCCATCTTCCTTCATGGGCGAAGCAGCGACCACTGAAGCAGTGTAGATTAACCGCCTCACGTTGCCTGATCCAACGCAGGACGAGCCAATACTTTTCGCCGCAGCAATGGTGGCCTCAGTCGTATTCTTGAACTGTTTAATCCATTGCTAACTGAGATTTCAAACAACAAACTAAGAAATTCGAGCAAAAAATTAGATGGACAAAAAGAAGAAGCTCGCCTGAGATCCTTGAGTGTGAAACAATGGCGTCGCAACGTTGAAGACAAATTCACATCCTTTAATTGCATCGTCGAAGCTATCTGGATCATAAATATCAGCTTTAAACAGAACTAACCCAGTTTCTGCATTCGGAAAACTCTTCAGAAACTCAACTTTCGATCTATCATCTGCAAAACCCAACATAAAAAAAATGAAAACCATCGATCTGAGAATAACCCAGTTGATAAATCGAGAATCAGATCAGACCCAGATCTCTCAGAGTAGCATGAACAGTATGGCCTTCCTCCAAAAGCTTCTTCACGAGCCAAGAGCCAATAAAACCTGCTCCTCCTGTCACGCATACTTTTGTTCCAGTTTTCTTCTCCATTTTTTTTTCCAGAAACGGTTCGTTGTAATCCACCATCAAACCAACTTCAAATTGTCTAAAAGAAAACGAAAACCAGAAAAGACAAATCTTCCCCGAGTTGAATGGAAGAAAATATTCTTTAGAACAAAACAAAACGACGACGAACCACGTGGTTGAGTTTTAAGCTAATTTAATTGTTAGGGCAATCCGCCAGCCCACGTGACAGATTTAATTAAAACCTGCTTCGTTGAAAAAAGTTGTCAAATTAGATTAAATTAACTCGTTGGCTTTAGTTAAACGTTATTTACGAGGAATTTTTTGAATTAATAATTGTCTATGAAGGTATATTTAGGGGTGGGCAAGAACCGAACCGAATCGAATCGAGAATCGACCTGAAACCGAGGGTTGGTTCTGGGTCGGTTTCGGTTCTTGGTTCCCAAAATTATGTTCGGTTCCCAAAATTATGTTTGGTTCGGTTTCGATTCTTGCCCATAAGGTCAGTTCGATTTTCAGTTCTTAGTGTATATAACTGACTGAAACCGATAAATATACCCTAAGTCTTCGTGTTCTCCCGTCTAGCCTCAGTTCTTGCCTTCCCAGTTCCCATAGATCGTCACTGGTCACCTTGCTCACCTTCGCGTCGCTTTCTCGGTTCTTTCCAGTTGCCCTTGTCGTTTCTGCCTTCTCAATTCTCTCCCTTCTCAGGTTCGTTTCTCTCCCTTTTCATTGATAGGAAGAGGAAGGTGAGCTTCGATTTCTGAATTCTGATTCTTTGATTTCTGGAAGTCTAATTCTTTTATTGCTAAGCTTCGATTTCTGGATTCTGATTCTTTGATTTTTGGAAGTCTGATTCTTTGATTGCTGAGCTTCGATTTCTAGATTTGCTTAGCTTCGATTTCTGGATTTTGATTCTTTGATTTTTGAAAGTCTGATTATTTGATTGTTAAGCTTTGATTTCTAGATTCTGATTCTTTTATTCAGATGCTAGACCACACACCCTTAGTTTGTATTTAGGTTGAAAAGAAGTATCTTAGTATAAGATAAAAGCTGTTTAGAATATATTGAATTATTCTCTTGACATTATGAAAAGTCTCTTTCTTGGATTTCCTCCAATTTAAAGAACTCTGTTAAACTTGGAATTGGTTTCAGATGGCCTTTGGGGAAAATGTTTGGCCTAGTTGCTCCATACAATGTAAAAGCTTGCCCCCGTAAAGCCTGATAATTTTTATGGAATTGTTTGATTCTTAAGGTTTGACTTTTCTAAATATATTTTGCACTATGGTTGCCATTGATAATTACTGAGACTGCAAATATTAAAATTTGCTTCAACTTCTCTTGTACATGTATGTTGCTAATGTTACCATTTTGTGTATTTACAAGCATCCAACTTTAAATCTACCTCAGTTGCTTTTCATGATTTATTTCAAGTTTCAGGTTTTTCTAGTTTTCCAACCTTCCCAAATAGTGATATGTAGACCTTTCCTATCATGTACCCCACACTCCTACCAGGGTTTCCTCCTCTGTAAAATCATGAGCAAATGAACCGTGGAGCTAGAATTTATGCAGTTCCTACTTTTCCATATATGGGCCCAATCACTGGATTGTCATACAATGCTCTTGTTCCTTTTACCTATAATACGCTAACGTAAGTGTGTCACTGGAAGTTTATGGAGCTCAAAAATACTCTTTGCTTGACTTGATCAAAATTATTATTTTCTTTAGCTGATCATGAATAAAATTACATAAGCTTTAGTCATCTAGATTGGACAATCCTTGAGATCCATTAGCTTGATTATAGAATGTAAACTATCTGTGGGTGCATTTAGTGATTTTAATTTTCTTTTTAATGTAGCTCTACTGTTTCCAGACAGAGGCCGACTCCTGAGGCAGGGGTTGTTAAAGGCAGGGTCAATCACATTACTAGGAACTCCGGTTCTGGGTCCGGTTCCTTGCGGTTTTGGTTCCGATTCCTTACTCTTGGAACAGAGAACTGAATGGTCAGTTCCAAGAGGTCCAGAACTGGAACCGAGAATCGATTTGCCCACCCCTAGGTATATTGGGTAGCCATGACAAAATATAAGACAAATATTTGAATTTCAACAATTGGTATCAGATCGTAGTTGAAGATTTTTGAAAATCAAGTTTTCAATTTATGGAGGGAACAAACGACTTTTTGAACTTATTGATTTTAGAAAAGATAAAAAGGAAAAAAATTTTGTTTTCTTGTTCGGCAGGACGAAAACAGAGGAAGGCACCTGAGCCCTAGCCTCTATCTCCGTTGCCGCCTTTGAGGATGGAGGAGTTGCAACACCTATTGTCGTCCAATATTGCTTAGATGCAGTCGAGGGAGAACAACCATCTCCAAACTGTCTCTAGTCATTGTTGGATCATCTCTGTCATCAAACACACACCCCCATTTTTGGATGTCAAACTTACATGTCACCATCTCACCGATCACATTTTATGGTTGGCAAGGAGAAAATGCAAATAGAAGTATGAGTAGAAGAGAATTATTCTTTCAGTCGCCAAACGCCTTTAAGTTTTACCATTGTTTTGGAACTACAAGGAAAAAGAAGAAGAAGAGAAAGAAGGATTGCGGAGAAAAGAGGAAAAAACAGAAAAATAACAACATATTCAATTCATCGACGCTTTTCCCCCATCTCCTCATCCCCTTTTAATCTTCAGCAATGCTCTCCTCTAATTTGTGACACGTGGATGGTGGGATGAGTTCCACGTTATCAGCAGATAGCTCCACCATAACAGTCCTCCCCCTCACAATATCCTTGTCCTCAAGGATATAAAGTCTTTGCACGATCACCAGCATATGGAGACATAAAAGGGAACTCTATTTGTGCAGCATATTGTTTTGCATATTTTTGTCATTAAAATACCTCTTAACTACTAATACCATGCCAACAATAGTCCATTCAATATCACGTATAATATAAGCACCTCGATAAAGCATTGATCTTACTATTTCAGTAGTCATAATCAGACAAGAAGCTTCTGGTCTCAAGCTAACATCACTTGTGAGAAGTCCAACATTAAATTTTCCACAAAAATCCCTATACTTTTGATTGCTGATGGTTGTGATGGGAGTAGTATACACAACTCTAGTACAATGTTTTGCGCCAAGGAAAATGCATATTCTGCAATAACTGTCTTTCCAACTGAGGTATGAGCAGCCACAAAAACTTCTTCCCCTTTTTCAAGATAATAGATTCCCTCCTTGTGAAAAGTGTCCAATTCAAAAGGAAAATTAAGTGCCAAGTCGAAAACAAGCTCATAAAATCACTTTGCAATTTCCTCACTACTTCCAATCACAGCCCAAGCCTCTTTCTGCAGCTATTTCTCATCCCCACTAGTTTTGTCTAAGCGTCCTATTGCATTCGTAGATGCAATAGACAAAATTTCATCCAATGCAGAATTTTCTTGGACATGTGAATCATAGGCCAGTTCACTCATGCTCACTTTAGTTTCAGCAGCAACAAATTCTGTTTCTAATGGTTGACTGTCATCTTCTGCAAATTCAACAACTTCTTCTTCCAAAATTTTCTTAAGCAAGTCATCAAACTGTACTGACAACTCACTCTGTATATGCAAACTGTCATCCTTATAAAAATATACAAGATTGATGCATCGAAATTGAATTGAATTATCTATTTCTATTATGTCAGGATTGATGCATTGAAACTTGCACTGCTTGCTTAAGGTGCATGCCTGAGGATAATGCCATGTAATGTACTGTGGTTTGAATTGAAAATAACCACCTATCTCAATTATGATCGTCTAGGTGAGAAACAACTTCTCTCTAATCATGATTTACACTAACTAATGCCCCTAAACTAATTGCCTCTTTTAACATTTCACTAAACCTTATGTTGTTGCAAACAACTTTACCATCCAAGGGTAAAGTTCCTCCACCTGAATCGAACAAAAATAGGTTATAAACGTGAAGGAGGGTTTCAGCAAACTTATGGAGGTGGTGTAGACTAAAATTGACGCCTATCTGTAGAATTTAAATCCAAAGTGGTCTTGAGGTGTCCATCCATATCTTAGTCACATGTCGTGGTCAGTTCAACCTTGTGAAATCCACTAAGTCGTGAATTTACAGCTTGCGTATCCAACTCATTTTCCAAAATTAGACTTCCTGTTGCAATTGTAGATATGAAATCTGGAGCAACAATCTCCAGTTCTTCAACTTCTATTTATGTGGATGTGAAATATAGAGCAACAATCTCCAGTTCTTCAACTTTTGTTTCACCGTCCGTAGTGCTACACTCTATAGCAAAACTGCCAGAAATTTTCCACACCTTGAGTTGGCATACATGATTGCTTCTGCCGCCCATCTGATTTCAGCTGGAGTAATTGATTCAAAGCCAACATGATCTCTTCATGTTTAGCTTCGGATCGCTCTATGCGCTCACCCCATTGGTCCATCTTTTCTATCCGAATACAAAAGGAACTAACCACGGCATTCAGTTCCTCCAAGTCACTATCTATCTGCTGCCAGTGATCATCATTTATCTTGGAGCGAGTGTTTGCCATGCAGATCGTAGCGGCTCTGATACCAATTGTTATGGTTGTAAAGACCCGATTTTTCTTAAGTTTGAAAACGTGTAAAATTTAAAATTTTCTCTTTTATAAAAACAGCGGAAGTAAATAAAATAATTTTCATAAAAACATTTACAAAGATCGCAACAGAAACAAATCAAAGTATTTTCTTTTTCAATTAAATAACTTTACAAAATCTTTTACCAACCATTTCTCTTTCTTAAATCTCGTTAAATCCATTAGTCTAACTAGCCACAAGATCTGCACATGTAAATCCTTCATCAACTGCTCCTTAACCTATTCTCCTATTCTCATGCGTACCTACATCATGCGACAAACAGTGAGCCTAATGCTCAGCAAGGAATAGAAATGTAGTATGATGCATGCATATGTCTGATTATGTCAGAAAGCAATTCACACAATCTATCTTTACTCACATTTTCATTTACATTAAACTCATATATTGAGCTGGGACATTGGGAATATTTCCCACAAGGAGAATAGTTTTTGGCTGAAAATTAAACCTCGGCAAACAGGCTCACACATCCCGACGAGGGAAGGGTTTAATCTTGAGTTTATCGATTAGAATCCAAATATCTCCCCAACCCCCAATTCCCATTATATTCATTTTAATCTAGTCTCTCCCATGCAATGCATGTGAATACCAACCACATGGTATCCTTATTTGTTTCTAACCATGATGCATGTTCATACAATGAAATATAAATCATACCAGTACAGTGTATATCAAAGAAGACAAGTCTACAGCATGGAATAAGGCAAGTCAATATCAATAGCATGTAATAAACATAGGAAAAACAGGTAGAAAATCACAACAATATATCGATGTCACATAACAGGTAAGGAAACACATTCAATTAATTAGAACAAATCCTAACTGCATTTGACATATCAAAACTACACATCCACAGAATAACTATTTTTCTAGAGGCATATACGTCAAAACCAAATAGGAGATTAGGACTACAACATCTCATATCATCAAGGCATTATAATGGGAAATCAATGACCACAAGGCAATATAATATGAATCAATGCATTTAAATCCACAACAGAGAAAACATGTTAAGACAGAGAACCACAGTGAAGCATCGAGCATCAGTCAAACAGTAAACCATAATGAAGTAGGGAGCAATATATATAACAGAGTTCCTAGACTATGCCATTATTACAGGTAGCTTAGCATGTCAAGTTCGTGCAATTACTTTAATATCCTAAACATTTATAATATTACCAGTAGTGCACTAGGAAGTCAACAGAGAAGAGCCACCATATCAGAGGAGCATACAATTTAACAACATAACCAAACCCATTCACAGCTAAAGCAAAAGCAAGCAAGACACTTTCTAGTCACATGATATAGGCCTCCACTAGCCACACACATGCACTATTTCTTATCATTTCCCGCAGTCTAACCCTGGCAGAAGACTCTATAGTTCCACATCCATGCTCACCATCGGAACCCCCCCCTCCCTCCTCGTCATTCTTCTCTCTGTTTTCTTCACTTCTCTCGGCAATAATCAACAGATGGCAATTTATCCATCAAGCAGACAACACGGAGAGCCCTAACCCTCAACAGAGCATACCATCTGAGGCATTCATAAACCAAACAGAGAACATCTCAACCTAATAGAGCATATTTCATCACAGAAAGCACCATTAACATCCATCACATTTTCGTATTCTACACTTAACCTTATAATCTCTGTAAGAGAAATGAAGGATTACCTCACAGTGAAGAACACCCAAGGACAAGAGCTCACTCGGTCGTTTCTCCTCTTTCTTGCTTCCTTTCTTCTTATTCTTCTAATATAACAGATCCATGTTAACACACATAATCCATAACTCATGAAAAAACATCTCGTTACCTGAGAACACTTGAGAGCAGAGGATCGAAGGCAACTCCTTCTCTGTTGCCTATTTCTCTTCTACCTTAATCTCTGATGTTTCACTTTTCTCCTCCCATGGCTCTTCTTTTCCTTCCCAGAGAGCTTCTCTATAAACACATCTCCCTTTTCTCTTTTCTTCAGAACTTCTCTGGTAGCTCTCAGATTCTAGCATTTAATAGTGAGCTTCCTCTCATCACTTTGCCTTTTCCTCTTCATAGAAGGCTTCTCATATAAGCCTCGCATGATCCCCATACTCTCTCCTAACACCCATCACAAATTGCCATCTGTAAAGTATAACATGTAGGAGAATCGTAGACGATATACAACATCGGGATTATACATTATCTTTTCGGGTTGCAGAATTGTGTGATACTGGATGACAGACCGGTCGAGGGTTCGGCGATGAGGATAGTAGCCCGCAGCAACGTAAAAACACATCTTTCATGAAACAGTGTGGGACCGGTCGAGTAACTGGTCAATGGCACCGACCACAGCAATGACAGAAATTCGCAAAACGTTGTGGGACCGATCGACTAGAACAGTTGACTACAAATTCCCGATCGACGGCTATAGTCGACTAGAGAAACGCGACCCCGCTTCTGCTCAAAACATCAATGTTTCATCCCACCCTTTTTATTTTCAATTTCTCTTTTATTCAATTGATTCTTTTATTTAATCTATTTCTAATTAATTCTTAACCAAATTTCTCACTTAACCCATTGTAATAATTCCATCAAACAAATCCTCTATATTCATCCAGATAATCCTAATACACCCAATTAATTTTTCAATTATCCTTACTAAATTTCACTACGAAAAATCGGGGTATTATAATGGCTGGCAAGGAGAAAATGCAAAGAGAAGTATGAGTAGAAGAGAATTATTCTTTCAGTCGGTAAATGCCTCTGAGTTTTACCATTGTTCTGGAACTAAAAGGAAAAAAAAGAAGAAGAGAAAGAAGGATTGCAGAGAAAAGAGAGGAAAAAACAGAAAAATAACAACAAATTCAATTCATCGAGGCTTTTCCCCCGTCTCCTCATCCCCTTTTAATCTTCAACAATGCTCTTCTCTAATTGGTGACACGTGGATGGTGGGATGAGTTCCACGTTGGCAGTAGATGGCTCCACCATAACATTGAACGCTCGAACTCGCAGAAGATCAGTGTTCCTTCCTCCACCGGTGACATCATCTTTCCGAACAAAGGGAGAAATCATTGGATTTTCAAGGAGTCTTTTGCTGCTACACTGGACAACAGTCCAATCTGCCTCTAACAAAACACTAATCTCCAATCTATCATCACCATTGAGGGGTCTGTTCGCTAATCGTCAATATCGCCGTTTTATGCCCAGATTGTTTGTTGTTGATTGCCTAGTTTTTTGCTCGCCGCTTTCTGTTTAGAAATTTATGGTCTTTGGATTCTATTGTGTTGTTGTAGCTGGTGGTGTTTTAAAGTGCTGTTTTTGGGGAAGATTTGATTTCAGGAATTCAAAACTTTATTTTTTTGGAATATTGTGTATTTTTGGAATTTCTGAATTTTTGGGATCTGAATTATAGTTCGGATATTTTGGTAAATTTTGAAATTTTTGGGGGATGGTTTCAATGAGGTATGATATTCCGATGTTGGATTGGAATACGAGATTTCTGATATAGCAAGTAAAGATACGAGATGTTCTAGCTCAAATGAAATTGGACAACACGCTGCTNGGCAACCCACAAGTTTTGTTCATAGTGCGCATCAGTGCTGGTGTTGTCTCATTAATAGGTTCATCGACGTCGAGTTTACTGTTAAGTGGATTATTCTTTTTTTTTTTTGTTTCAAATGCATTAACCGAGCCCATGACAAAATGTGACAGAGCGTAGGACTTAAGAGACCAAGACTTGGCACTCGCAGTCACTCATCCCACAGCCAATGCCGATTTTGCAAGTTTAGGTCAGTGCCTATTGAGTATTGACAATTTTATTGAATGATTTCAGGTATATTGACTATTTATTATTGGGAATTTTTTTTATCAAGAATTTGGTTGTAGACTGTATGTTGACTGTTTGTTCATGTATACATGTATACTATATGTTGCTAGATTTTGTTTTTGGGAGATTATTTATGATAGATTTTGTTGGTAGATTTTGGTTTTGGGTTCAATTTTCTTGTGTAGTCGGTTCGATTTCGGTTTGTAAAATCTAAAACCAAACCAAGTCAATTCGGTTCTAGTTCATCCAAAAACCAAACCGAACTGAATTGTTTCCACCCCTTGGTTTAAAGTAAATAAATAATTATAATAAAGTAGATTAATAAATGAGAATAAGATATTTTGGCTAAGCATGGAAACTTAGTCGTGACAATATTTTGGAGAAAACGTCGTCGTTAAAGAAGACTTTCTTGTAGTGAGTGGAAGGGCGGATGAGCCTTCAGTCATTGGATTGAGTCGTTGGACGGCTGTGATCTAATCGGATTGGTGTGGATACTCCTGCAGAAGTGTTGGGAGCTGAGGGATTTCGGATGAATGTGGAGCCGTTATACTAGATTTAAGGGAAAAACGCGGAGCGTTGGATCTAGAAAAATATGCTCCTGTGGAAAGAAAAGATTCTTTTTGGGAGAGTAGTTGATCGTTGGATCAAAAAGGGATTAAGTGGGCGAAGCATCAACTATTGGATAGGAATGCGGGAGGAAAAGATTCTCCTGCGGATAGAAAAGATGCCAAGTGGAAAAGTAAGTTTGAAGTCAAACGACATCGTGTTGGATTGGAATACGTTTCCGTGGTAGCATTCGTGTTCGCGGCAACGAAATTAAATGGATTGAATGATGTCATTTGGAAACAAGTTTTGGCGGAAACGTTGAAATTTCACGGTAGCATAGGCTTTCGTGGAAGGATTGGCATCCACGATAGCGTTGGCGACCACAAACACAAGGACTTATGCTATCGTGGCTTGCTTCCATTGGTCGATTTGGTGAAAGCAAACACCCCTATGGCAGCTTTGGCGTCCGCGACTTGACAAAACAAAATTTTAAGATTTATCTAGAGTTCATGCAAACTGGATTTTGCATTTCGGGACTAGCCAATCACATTTAAATCACGATTTTCATGGGATTTCTATTTTGCTTAACCTCTCATTCGACTGTCTATTTATACAATGTTTTAGGGAAGGAAACCCTACGTCCTCCACGATCGCTCTGACGAAGAAGAATAGTGCTCTTCTTGATATTCTCCTTTTCAAGTTTCTGGAGGTAATTGTGTATTCAAAGCTTAAGTTTTGGGTAAGGATTGAAGATAAAAACCCTGCGATGATTTTGTTGAGCTTTATCTTCTGCAACCATTGTTCTAATTCTTCTCCATTTTCCATTGAAGATAAGCTTATTCAACCACCACTCAATCTATCATCCGCCACATTTTTCTTCTCCAAATATATATATTCCAAACAATATATATATAGTACTTCTTCTCCAAATATATATATAAATATATATATCCTCAATAAATCACTTTTCCAAACTATTCTAATCTAAATTTCCAAATTATTTAAGCCTCAATTTATCCTCCCATAATCAGGGTATAGTCCATAATTCCTCATTCATCTTATTCTTTATTAAATTCAATATACTCTAAAATATTATAGATCTTATACTTTCAACTTTATTATAACCAATATAATTTCTTTTACTAAAAGACTTTCATCAATCATCTCCAATTTCATTGACTATAATTCACTAATTCAGCCCTGATATCATCCTTTCTAATTCCAAATATCATCAACTCATTCTCCAAAAACCTAAATCTTTTCTTAAGCTACTTATGAATATAATCCGGGTATCATGGTTTACTTTATCCAAACATAATTTACTTGAACAATATCTTAAGTTGTCCAATCCAGCTCCTATTATCCTAAATTATCACCTAAGCCTCGTGCTTAGCTTCACAAAAATTCAGGATATTACAGTTGTGTTATCCACTGAATAGCTACCTTATAGAATACCGTTATATTGTCTATTATAGAGGCAAAATATAAGGTTATTATAGAGACATATAAGGAGGCTATATGGTTGATATGGTTGTTTGGTGAGCTCAACGAAGACTTGCAAATTGCCACAACGTTTTGCGATAGTAAAAGTGTTATCTTTCTCACTAAAGATCAGATGTCTCATGAGAAGATGAAACACATCAATATTCACTGTCATTTTTTTGTGAAGTTGTTGCTCATAGTGATTTTGCTATGAGTAAAATTAGTACTCATGATAATCTTGCTGATACGATGACCAAGATGTTGTCTACACCCAAGTTTAAGCATTGTTTGAGCTTGGTTGGTATTAGCTGTTGAATACGCCCTATGGGGCCTTTGTGGAAGAGGATGCTTGCAGGAGTTTTGAAGATATATTTTATACAATGGAATTTGCGTCAAGATGAAGATTGTTAGAGTTCAGTGTGACCCTAATTCTATTTGGGTCAGGCCAATTTCAGCCCACGTTAGAAATCCGTTATGACTAGGATTTCCATTTTTATGCATAAATATATGCTTAAGTGACAAAACTTATTATACCGATTTTAATTAGTGATTTCTCTCCTTTACCTATGTTTTTTTTATCCATTTTGGGGTTTTCACATAAATCTCAGTATTCACTATTTTCAGGTTTTCCTTTTTCGATTATCGTTCGAATTTCAACATAACTATCTTAGACGATGCTATTGTACAAAAGTTTATTCATTTGCTTGCTCAGTGGTCCTCCCTTAAAGATCTTGGTGCATTCTCATTCTTCCTTGGTGTCAAAGTACTCTCTCATCTCGTGGCCTATTTTTAATTCAACGACAGTACATAAAGGATCTTCTTTCTCAAACTCAAATGTTGAATACCAAACTTGTCACCACTCTGATGGCTTCGTTAACTGTGTGGAACTCAAGATCATGGTCTTGTTCTTTATCGTCAATCCCCATCCTCTCTACATGCTTTATCTGATGTAGATTGGGGTATTGACAAAGATGATTAGACTTCTGCTGGTGCATATCTTATTTATCTCGTTTGCAATCTTATCTCATAGAGCTCTAAAAAGCAAAAATTAATTACTCAATTCCATTGTGGTAGAGTATCATTTTGTTGCATCTACTGCCTCTGAACTTCATTGGCTTTGCTCCTTTCTCACTGAACTTGAAATCTCCATGCCTTGACAACCAATAATCTATTGTGATAATATAAATGCAATGAATCTTTCCTCTAATCTCATTTTTCACTCCCACATGAAGCGCATTGCACTGGATTATCATTTTATTCGAGAACAAGTTTAAAGTGGTATATTTTGAGCAGTTGATGTCTCCTCTAATGACCAATTAGCTGATACTCTTACAACCACTTCCTCATGTAAGGTATCTTCTTCTTGACAAGATTGGACTCTGTTGTGCAAAAACAATACACTATGTAAGTGTGTGTTTCACAAATCAAGTAATAAGATAAGTAGAGTATCGATCTCACGAGTACAATATATAAAATATGAATCTAAGAAAAACAAAGTTAATTTAAGATGATAATAAATTGGGTAATATAATAAATAATTAAAACAAAACACAAATGAATCAAATAAGAAAATCAAGTGAGAAAAATGCAGCAACAAAACTATTTGGATGACCGAGAGTCTCTATCTTTATACAAGTCTCGCTAGAGTTGCTTGCTTAATTCTTATAATATTTTCTTCAAACTAATAAAAAATTTAATTAAATACAATTTTTAATTGGACATATAATTCAAATAAAATGATATGTAAATATTTGAAATTAACAACATAACATATATGAAGTTGATATAATCACATAAGTTAATATAAATATTAACTTCTACTTATTGTTATATAAATAAAAATCCAAGTATTCATTTATGCTTTTCATACATTGAATAAAATACTAATAGAAACATATTGAATTATCTAATTAATTTTATGCAACAAAACATAACAAATGCAATTAATTCAACATAATTAAGTACTCTCCCCTCATTGCCTCTTAAGGTATAGCCCATAAATGAAAAAAGATAAACATTTTAGTAAAATATATTATAATGTAAAAACTAAAAAAATATAAAAGTTATTCTCTGCAATAATATGCAGCTCAGTGCTATAGCATTCCCTATCACCAGAATGCTTCAATAGAGAGATTCAATTTAAGCTCTAGAAATGAAGGTGGACCCAAAGCTAGTGTTGACTTCCATTGCTTGCTACAGCTGGATGAAACCTCTTCTAATCAAGCTTTGAATCTTCTTCTTCTCCGTTCGCTACCTCGTCTTTTTTCTCCTCTCGCTTGACTCCTCTTTTCTCTCTCTCTCTCTAGGTGTGTTATCTCGTTTTCTCTCCCCTTCTGAAGCTCCTCATCCTTCTTTTTAAATTTAAGAGACCTACCTTTTGCTTTACCTAAAATTTGAAAATCAAATTAGATCTTTTTTTTTTCTCTAATATCTCAGTTACTTCCAAATTTTCCACCCTCTTTCCAACAGTTTCTCTTCTCTCTTTTATGGAATCTTCCTTTAAATTGATCATGGACACCTTTTCCTCTTAGAAATATCTAGCCTTCCATATCTATTATTATTATTTCTTTTTATAATTCATATGTGTAAAATATATGTTAAATTTCAATCTGACCCGAATTCTATTGGGTCAGGCCAATGGGCCCGCATTGTAGATCTCATTTAGGGTTTTGTTTTGTCTATAAATTGATGTAAGCTAGAGTTGTAAAACTCGCAATTGTATTTCGATCTTCATAGTAGATTATTCATCTACCCGTGGTTTTTTCCCTGTAAGGGTTTTTCCACGTAAATCTGTTGTCCCACAAAGTATTTTCTTTTTCCAGTTATTGTTTGATCTTTAACAAATGGTATCAGAGCTTTGGTTTCGGGAGTTCGTGTTTCAAAGTGTGGTGAAACAAATTCACTCCGGTCGTTCCGCATTGAACAAAGTTTGTGTAATTTTTTAGAAAAGTACAATTTTTGGGAAAAAGAAAAGAAAAATAAAAAGAACGGGAAAATTTTTCCCCCTGCCATTCGTCTTGATTTAGCCGCCATCTGAAACAAATGCCTCGTTTTTCATCTCTATTTGGAGTTCTCAATAGCAGTTGTATCTCCGAACAACAGGTTCGTCATTGGAGGGTTTTCTATTTATCGTTAGTCGCCATAAATCATCTACATTGGTATTCTCCATTCTCGCTGTCAAGCCATTTCGATTGGAGCTGCCGCAAGAGTGTCATTTGCAAAATTGGATTGTTGCCAAAGATAAAAATTTTTCAAAATCATTGGGATTTTCGGAAGATTTTTGGGAGATTAAATTTAGTGGATTTATGGCAGATTTGGAATCGCAAGAATATCTCAATCATGAAGATTGTTTTCGGTTGAAATTCAAATAAGGTTTGAATGTTGTAATATTTACGATTATTCTAGTGATTAAATTTGATTTGATTTTGGAGATGATTTGTTATGGTAAAATATCTGAATTTTGGGGATATCTTTTAGAATATTGTGATATCTAGGTTTTTCGCTTCAATTTTTGGGGTGAATATATTATTGAAGCCAGTGATTTTTTGAGTCAGATATTTTGTTAAAGATTATGTTTTTGGGGCGATGAGATCTTTAAAGAAGATCTTCCACTTTTGAAATGAGATTCGAGATTTTGTTATGGTAAGATAACGATAGTGAAATTTTAAAGGATTTTGAAAGACGGTTTTGATATGGCAGGCCAAGAGGCGAGATATACTCGCATAGATTTGGTTGACTCTTTGTGGGATTTGAAGATGTCACCAGTTTCAGTTACAGTTTTACGTCAGAGTGGTATCGTCAAAGGCAGAATCAAGAGAAAGGGTAAACCTCCACGGCGATATGGTGAAACTTCTACAGTGGGTTACGCATTGAGTGTGTTCGAGGGTATAGATTCCAGTAGGGGGTCTTCAGCATATTCACATGTAGTTCATTGCAACATCTCTAATAATTTGATTGTACAATGGAGAAGATGTGATTTCTCTCCGAATGTGTCTCTCAAGTTTAAGCGGGGCTTAAACTTGATCAGTATCAGATATTGAGTTGGCCCAGCAGGAGCCTTTGTGGAAGAGGAAGATTTGAAGATTTAAAAAGTGGTTCCTTACATCAGAATTCGTTTCGAGATGGAGATTGTCAGAATTCAGGGTTTTGAATTCGTTTTGTTGGGTCGGGCTGACGAGCACGCGCTATGGATCTCTTTCATAGAATTCATGACAAGGTGGAGATTGTTAGATTTCAGTGTGACCCGAATTCTATTGGACCAGGCTAATGGGCCCGCATTGTATATCTCATTTAGGGTTTTGTTTTCTCTATAAATTGATGTAAGCTAGAGTCGCAAAACTCGTGGTTGTATTTTGATCTTCATAGTAGATTATTCCTCTGCCGTGGTTTTTTCCCGAATAGGGTTTTCCACGTAAATCTGGTGTCTCACATCGTATTTGCTTTTTCTGGTTATTGTTCGATCTCTAACAATATAATTATATATAAAATTTTCCTTAAAAATACATAAAAACATATTTTATAACTAAACACAATGTTCTAGATTTCTAGTATGTGGCAACATATCATAGCAAAAACACAATTTTATTTATTAAATCACCGATTTCAAACAATATTCATAATAAAATACACCCATATAATAATTTTTTTTTTTTATAGTTATCACACTCTCCTCAAAGAATTCAATCTTGCAGGGGCATGATAAAGGAATACCCAATATCATGAAAATTGATAAAGGAAACATCCAAGATCTAGATATCTCTCCTCAAATATCAAGATTTTATTTTCACTTAATTTTGATTAGTCATGTGCAATCTACTTAATTTATTTCTTTATTTGCTTGATGATAATAATTTGTTTATTATATTTTTTTTCCTTGGTGCAATTAGGATAGTGTCCATATTTAGCTGATTTCCTTATTCAGTCAAACCACTAATGTACCTATAAGTAGTGATTGTGATTCAATAGGAAGTATGCCATAATTTTATTTTTTCTCTTAAACTCTTTAATAACAACTACCAAAGCTAAGGTCTCTCTAGGGAAATCTGTTGGGAACAAGAGTTGATTCCTATGTACTATGATAATTAGAGAGTTACATTTGTCCAAACAACACCA
The DNA here is from genome assembly GCA_022433065.1 of Begonia loranthoides. Classification (NCBI taxonomy): domain Eukaryota; kingdom Viridiplantae; phylum Streptophyta; class Magnoliopsida; order Cucurbitales; family Begoniaceae; genus Begonia; species Begonia loranthoides. Next base: position 3,438,343 of record CM039469.1, read on the forward strand.
AGTTTTTCCTAAAAGATCATAGATATTAAACTTCATTTCATAAGAAAAATACTAAATTCTGAATTTTAATTGAAAATACACATTTAGAAGAAAGCTCATCTTACCTGTTGACCTAGCCTTTTCGGGCAATAAATATGTTTATTGCCTCAAAATTTTGAAAGTCATGCATTAGAATGACTCTTGAGAGTCAACACTCATGCAAATCTTTTTGTTAGAAGTTTTTTAAGATTAGTGTCAAGGTGGAGAATTATTGTTTGTCGTCACGTGTTACTTTAATGTCTATTTCCTTCTTCTATTTGTTTGCTTTAATAGTTATGAAATGATGATCCTTTTCCTAATTTTAATTATTTGATAAGTTGTCGAGGTTATGTCGAGTGGTATTAACCTTAATTGATCAGTGTTGTTACATAATTTTGCTTGGTAGCTTAAAATGATCATATTATAACTATTGCTAAGTTATATTTGTAAAAGCTCAAACTCCACCAACTACTGTAATATTGTCTGTTTTGGGTTGCAGCTCACAAGACTTTGCTATTGGGTTTTACTGTAAAAAGTCTTGTATTAATTGGAGATGAAATGCTACATATGCATAGTGTATCCCAAGATCACAAATTTTCAATGTGAGATTGTAATCACATCATTTAGACTTGGGTCCTAATAAGCTCTCACAAGGATGAACCACTAAAATCACCTCTTCCCTTTAGGAGGCCCGACGTGTAAATACCCAGAGGTGGGCCTAACATAATTTTATGATATCATAAACAAAAAAGATGACCCGATCGATTAGTCAACGAATGAAATGATCTCAAACGAAACAAAGTTCTAACTGCGAGGTCGACAACACGTGAACAGGAAACAAACCACACAATCAGGAGCTCAGATTTCCAAATCTGACATAGACCTTGCATACAACACGGACAAGGTCAACGCAGAGGTCGAAAGTAAGCCACAGAGGAACTAGATTTCCTATTCGAGGGACACGCCAGCTAGTCCATTACAAAGTGCAACCCACATTTCTAGCCAACTAACAACATGGAACCTAGTCCAGCAGTAACACCCACTCAACCGAACAACGAAAATCTTCACTTAGCTTTAACTCCAACGACCACCCACACAACTCCCAAGAGGGAAGTGACTGACATGGCGTGGAACTCAGAGAAAAGAAAACGACGTTCCACTACCTAACAAAGCACGAGACCTTACCAGGTGAAGGCCAACAACAACACTCTTTCCAAGATCTCTCCATCTCTTGCCTTCCATCCTTCTGTCCCTACAAAATCAACCCGCAAGGAGAAGAGCTTTGAGACTTAGAAAACATTAACCCAATAAGGCGATTAAATTCCTTCCCCCTTGATCTTAAATTTAATCAAATTTCTTCAAATTTATCTTATGTGAATTCTTCACTGTGTGGAAAAGGACATACTAACTATCCTCTTTGGAGGAGGAAAGCGTTGACCTAGCAGTGTTGGTCAAAGCTTTCAGTGGACAAGGGATCGAGATTGAGGTATATAAAAAAAAAATTAAATTTCTATTTAGTTTTCCTTTCTCTGTTATGGCGATATTGTTTAGATTATAGGGCTGTTGAATTGGGTTGTTGAAATTGAATTACTCTGTGTGAGGGAAACCAACAATTTTGTCAGAATGATGGACAAACCCGACGAGCGTTGGTGGATGGTGTCGGGGATGATGACGCCAAACTGCGACTCTAAGGGTGTCGAGTCGTGACACATATTGCCTTAGGTCATGCTTTGGCCCATGAAACAGCAAGCAATGATGGAGTTTTGCAGCCCATTTGAACGACATACATCATTAGGGAAGACGATGAGTCGCGACTCAGAATCATGCTGAGCCGCAACTCAAACCCCTTTGGGTCATGCGGGTCATGCGCTTGGGCTCTGCTTTCCTCTCTCATTTGCCTAGATTTTGCAACACTTTGCTTCGCCATGAAAATGTTATCCGCAGACACCGTGATACAACGCTATTTTTGGAGACGTGCTCATTTGACCGATTTGGACGGATTTTTTCAACTTTTAGTAATTTCATAATAATGTTATATATATGTTCTAACTTTACACTGTAAGACTTAATACACTTTTATGTATCGATCTACTTTTAAATTACTTATAACATAATAAATTAACAAATAAATTACACCTCAATATTAGATTTTAGAAGTAAAAATTAGAGAATAATTAACACTTGAATACAATTAGGCCCAAGTCTCAATTCTTTAATCTTTATTTTCCACTATCAAAATCATCATGTCATGTTTGTTAAGAAGGACCGAACCCAATACACTTGAATTTTTAAAATAGTTTAAGAAAAAAAAAATTGTTTGGTCTCACTTTAACGTAGAAGTGACAAACGAATAGGCTAAAGAGAATAATTATTTAAATAAAATAATTAACAACTTACAACTCATGAGTTAAATAAATTGAGTGAAACTTAATCCACTACAGTACCGAGTCAAGCGAATGGGCTGATGCTGGTTTACAATCTCTACTTTGATAATTATAAATCATTTGAGTCCAAAAAAAATTTTAAGAGACTTTTTGTCCTTGACGTACATTTCCTCTAATTGCTGCAAGTCGAAGAGAATAATTATTATTATTTGATCTCTAGACCATAATCTAATTTAAGGTTTAAATTGAACTTTAATTTAGCCCATCATGAAATTAGAGCCTCATAACTAGTCTTTACCCATTAAAATACACTCTATTAGACGACTAAAACTCCACAACTCTCCATAAAGTTCTCTCCTATCTTCTTCTACGCACCTTCTTAATTTCTTTATATTTTATTTTTGTCAACTTTTTCTGAGTTCTTTAAGTATCAAGAAGCTGGATCGGGCCTGTAACAACTGAGCTTTTAGCCCAGCCCAACAAATTTTAAATTTATTGATTTTAAATATTGATTTTAAATTTATCCTCACCCCCCTGTTAATGAAAGATTTCATCTTTCTCAAGTTGAAGACAGTGGTTGTGGAGACTTCCAGCGAGTGTTGGATAAAGGGTACAAATTTCTCAAACAATTCAAGAATTCGGTTTTCTACAGGTAAGATAAATCGTTCCCTAAATTGTTGTTCTCCTATTTCGCAAAACCATTCTAAAGACTGTGGTTTCTCAAAGGTTGAAGATTTGAGTTTATTTTGGTTGTTCAAAGCTTCGGACACTACAAGATCTCATCATTCGTCGAGTTGCAAATTTTAAGGATTAGTTGAGCGTTTAAATCTAGCAAAGTTTCAGCAAGTAAGTTGGAATTTTTTTTTCAATTTCTATTCTGTTTCTTACCAAAACAGATCCTAATTGATGAAATTTCTTTAAAGATTGAACTTATAAGGTTATGTTGAGTGATTAACTTCGGCAGGAAACGATTTCTCAGGTAAATCAAAGTTTAGATTTTTTTATTATTTTGGGAAAAATTGTCTACAATCGGGATTATGTTGGATTTTAGTTTTATCATTGTGGAGATACAAACTACTGTGTGGAGTATTGAATTTTTGAGACAAATGTTTGAGTTAGTTGGGCCACAAATATGAATTGAATTTTGGGATGCATTGAAATTTTAAATTGGGCTGAATTATTGGATTGAAGTCTGATTTGGTTCGGTCATACCTAAGGATTGCGGGCTGAATTTTTTTAAGCCAAGTTAATTTTATGCTTTGGGCTAGATTGTATAAAAGACCTTTTTGACCAACTTAAAATAATTAATTTTAGTTCTTAAATCTTAATTATCCTTAAACTTATTTATGATTAGGTTTCAAAAATTAAGAGATATTGGACGTGTTGCTATTGGGCCTTAATGATTATTTTGGATTGGCCTTTAGAATTGGTTGTCCCAACTTCGAGGTATGAGTTATTTATATTTAACGTACATTAATTCCTAAAATGTAAATATTAAATTTAAATCGAGCATGTCACTTTTACTTTTCAATTCATTTACATTTATTTTACGTTTATTTAATTTATTGTTAATTAGAGTAATGAGACAGCTGTATGTGCCGTGTTCCTGAGCGCAAAACCCTAAACCTGATCAGGGTTTTTTTGGCTATTTGTGGTCACCTGAGTATCACCTTTGTTAATTTTTGTTATTCAATTTATTACTCATCAGCATCTCTTTATATGTTAATCTGTTAATTTAATTAACTGAAAACTCTGCTAAATTCATATAACATATAAGTTGAATATAGAATAATTTCGTACTGAGTTTTTTCGACTCACCCCAAATATGACAACATTTTTCAGGAAATGATCAGAGTAGTTCCTCATTGCTACCTCAAGAGAAAAATTGAAGTTTTCCTAATTTTAATTATTTTAGACTAAAGATATTTTAATGAGGTGTGTAACCTAGTTATATTTTATGTTATTTCCACTAAATTTTAGACTTTGTTAAATTGGATTCCATTATTGTCACTTCTAGACCTTTATATTTGGGCTTAATCTGTAACATAAATTTTTAAGTCTTCCGCTGCTATTTATTGGATTTAAGTAAGGGTTAGACGATTTGGTTACTTTTTGGGCCGGATCGTTTCCTGTTCTGTCGCGAGTCCCCTTTGAGACGTGACAGGCCATTCCCAAGAGATTAGGAGTCATAAGTACAGAGACAACGTCCCAAAACAAATTAATGTATTTAAACAATTGTCGGTTGCGTGGCTTCTTCTTAATAATAACAATTATTATTATTTATGATTGCTTAAATATTAATCTTTGGATTAATATTTAATTGTTTACTTCAAAAAGTCTAATTCACTTCTTTGAGTAAATCTAAACCATGCAACTCGAAGTCGTAAGCTTATATTCTAAGTAACTAAGAATTTATTGTGGGAATTGAGCCTGCATCCTTAATAATATATCTTCCCTTAATTGTTTATATTTTCTTAAAACTCCATAATATATTTTTTTTTGCATGTTTTTCTTGAAATTTGTGAGAAATAATGAAGCCAAGTAGCTAACTTCAATCACAATTTTACAAAAACCAATAAATTTTTAAGAAATAGAACATGCCAAGTTTATTATATTTATTAATCAAGTTGCAATAACTTGAAGTTTAGGATTAGAGTCATGTGTGATAGCTAATTCATACAACAATTGATAACTTCAAGTTTGAGATTAGGCCATGTGTAGTAGCTAATTTACCTAAAATAAACAAAATAGAACCACTAAATAATATTTTATTGAAGTCACTTGATTATAGAAGTTATGACTAGGTGACTATGATCTTCTTCAAATTATTAGTCTATTTATTTATTTCCCCAAGTAAAGATTCAAAGCCTTTGAGATCTTTTCAAAACCAAAAATAAATGAATTATGCGAGAAAAATTGTGTTTGTGGAGTCTTCAGAACTTCTAGTACAATATTGTTCGTTTTGAGCCAAAATCTGCACTATTAAACTTTTAGAATTAGCTCAAAACACGTGTATTGTACAGAAGAGTTGGAGACTGTACTGTGTTTACAATCTCATGCTTTATTTGGCATTGTTTAAAAAATCAAATATGTGCCATTTGCATAATTGAGAAATTATAAAAATAAAAATAATCATAACAAAACATTGCTTTTAATTTCCACCCCCTGTCTTTCTTTTTTCTTTTTTGAGCGATACAGAGAAATTAGGGTTTTTAAATGAGCCTGTACATTGTAACCGTTGGATTAAAAAAAAGAAAATGGCTACAAAGTAAAATGGAAAGAATGATCAAGACTGAAAGTGGAGTCCTTAGAGGTGAGAACAAAGGGTGCCTATAAATAATTATTTTCAGAAATGAACTAGAGAGAGAGTTCAAGGTAAGCGACCGCCATGGGAAAGGTAGAAGCTCAAGCAGACGAATCACTGAGTCTAGTGATTTTTCCAAATGCTGGGATGGGCCATCTAATCCCACTTGTTGAGTTCGCCAAGCGAGTCGTCAGCCTCCATAGCTTTAAAATAATTTTCATCATCCCTACCGTCGGAAATCCTTCCAAAGCCATTGAATCAGTCCTCCATTCTCTTCCTCCTTCCATTTCCCACATTCTTCTTCCTCCCGTAAATTGCGAGGATCTACCACAAGGCACCAAAATAGAAACCATAATCTCTCTCAATGTCACCCGTTCTCTTCCTTCTCTCCGGCGTGCTTTCCAGTCTCTAGTTCTCCAGCAATGTAAATTTGCCGGCTTAGTCGTCGATATTTTCGCCACTGATGCTCTCGATGTGGGGAAAGAGTTCAACATACCTTCTTACATATTCTATACGTCCAATGCTACGGCACTTTCCGTATCACTTTACCTGCCCAAGCTCGACTCCATGGTCGTCGGAGAATATCGAGACCTCTCGGAGCCTGTGACGGTTCCGGGATGCATTCCAATTCATGGAAAGTATCTGCCTGAACCGATTCAGGATCGGAAGAATGATGCGTACAAGTGGACTTTGTATCATAAGAAGAGATTTACTTTAGCTGACGGGATTATGGTGAATTCTTTTGTGGAATTGGAGCCTAACGCCATGAAAGCACTACTAGTGGAGGAAGAAGGTAAGCCTCCAGTTTACCCTGTCGGACCGCTGGTGAACGCGGATCCGAATAGTGGGTCTGATGACTCAGAGTGTTTGAAGTGGTTGGATGATCAGCCACGAGGCTCTGTCCTATTCGTCTCTTTTGGGAGCGGTGGGACCCTTTCTTCGGCTCAGATCAATGAGTTGGCCATGGGGTTGGAGATGAGCGAGCAAAGGTTTCTGTTGGTCATGAGAAGTCCAAGTGAGGAGGCTGCAGACGCCAATTACTTCAATGTCCAAAGTCAAAAAGACCCTTTTAATTTCTTGCCAGAAGGATTCTTAGTAAGGACCAAAGAGAGGGGCAAAGTTGTCTCCTCATGGGCCCCACAGACCCAGGTACTCCGGCACGGCGCCACGGGGGGGTTCTTGACCCACTGCGGCTGGAACTCGGTGCTGGAGAGCATCGTAAACGGCGTGCCCCTCATCGCATGGCCGCTCTACGCCGAGCAGAAAATGAACGCGGTGATGCTAACCCAAGATATAAAGATAGCGCTGAGCGCTGATATGGATAAAAAACTGGTAAGCCGAGAGGAGATTAGTAAAGTGGTTAAGGCTCTGCTAGACAGCGAGGAAGGAACAAGGATTAGGATGGAAGTGAAGAGGCTGAAAGACGAAGCCGGTAGGGTT
>CM039469.1:3445884-3661984 GCA_022433065.1 Begonia loranthoides
TCTCTCTCTCTCTCTCTCTCTCTATTTTTCGTTGAAGAAAGGAGAGGTATTTATTGTCGATTTCGCTCTTTCTCGTAGGAGGTAAGTTTGAATTTGGGTTCCCTTTTCTTCTTTTCCCCTGGAAATGGTATTAATGGATGATTCATTTCTTTAAGGTTCGAAGTGTGGTCATCGTTGTTGTGCGTCCGATTCCAGCTAGATATCGGCGGAGTGAAGTCCTCAGGTAAAGGGTTAAAGTTCAAATTTTGGTTTCTTTCCAAGGATTTTGTAAATTCTGAATTTTTATTGTTGATTATGGATTATTGAATTGGTATTGGATGGTATAAGAACAGTATTCTTGTTGGTTTTTGGATGTCATGGATGCAAACCAAGGGTTGGGAGTGGAATTCCAATAGGAATTCCATCATTCCCGACCAGGCCGTGTTTCCACAAACCAGTGGAAGCACGGTGGGGGTGCTCTAAGTTTCAAGTGGAGAGTTGTAGGTCGGAATGGAAATTCTGAACAAACAGCCCTTCGTTTCTAACCGGGCAGTGTTCGACGGGTCTGGGAACGCGGTAGGGTACTCTTGCTATCGTGGAAGCCTCTCTGTTCGCAGACCAATGTGATATGGTCTGCGAACCAGGGCTTCTTGGACCACGTTCAAATTTTAATTGGACAGCAGTCCAGTTTTTAATTGGGCCTTGACCCAAATATTTCTTGGAGCTAAATCAGACTCTAATTTTGGGAAACCTAGACCCTGTTTTTAATTGGGTCGTTATTTATTGGTCTAAAAATCTAAACTTTTATTTTGGAGTTCAAATTCTAAATTGATAAAAATGTTATGATTAGATTTCAGAACGTAGTAAATTGTCGACTTGTCTACTGTCTAACTTCATCGGGTTTTTTCTGTAGGGCATGGTATTGGTTGGCCCAAAGGCGAGGTAGGGGTTATTTTATGTTTATTGTTTAATGTACATAAAATTCAAAAAATGTTTAACATTGTTCTAAGTTAAGCATGTTTAATTTACCGTTCTGTTCAGTTACATTCATCGTTGATTTTATTTACTTTTAATGTTAAAATAGATAATATGACAGTTGTATGTGTCGTGTCCTTGGGTTTCAAATCCCTAAAGTTGAAATGGATAATAGGACAACAGTATGTGTCGTGTCCTTGGGTTCCAAATCCCTAAACCTGATCAGGATCTGTTTAGCCGTTTACGATCGCTTGAATATCGCCGTTGTTTATTTTCGTTAGTTACTTTATTGTTCAGATTTATTTTCTTTTATATATGAAATTGCTAAAAATAAGTAATTAGAATTCCACGCATAATTGATATGATAAAAATGATGAATATAAAATTTAATTTCTACTGATTTTGTTGGACTCACTCTTTATTCATTTTCATTTTTCAGAAAATAATCAAATTAGTCCCTAAATCTCATCACAAAAGTAGAAATTGAAAGTTTTTCTCGTGCTAATTATTTTATCTTCTTTTCTAAAGAGACTTAGAATATATTTAGTGAGATTTGTATAATAGTTTTATTGTTTCTTTTAAGTTATTTCTGAATAGTTTTCAATTCTGTTATTTTATATTATCTTAATGTCACTTTTGAACCTATTTTTTTTGGGCTTAGATTGTAAATAAACTTTTAAGTCTTACACTCTTAAATTTAGGATTTAAGAGAAGGGTCGGACGGTTCGGTTCGTTTCGAGTGAGATCATTAACCATTCTGTCTCGAGTTCTCTTTGGGGCGTGACAACTCGTTTGGCGAACTCAACTAGCGGGATTAAATGGCCCATTCCAGGACTCGATACAATCGCTAGAAAAGGAGCTTGATGTGCTTGAAACTAAGCTTCTTTCGCTCCCATGACGGTTGATTAACATAAAACTTTTCCCCAAAACTCTGGTTGCATATAATCTACCAAGTATCTACAGTAGAAATGATATTTTTCATTGTAGAAACATATTTTTCACATTTTTTGTTAAAAATTAAAATTTTTTAAAATAATCTAGCAAGTGTTCACTGCAGAAAGGGTATTTTCCACAGTAGAAACGTGTCTTCCGCCGGAAAAAGCTAGTTTCCACAGCAGAAATGATATTTTCTGAAGCGGATACTTGTCTTTCATTGCAGAATCTTAATTTCTTTAGCACAACCCGAAGGTGAAACACGACCCCAATTTGAAATACAATTTCAACCTCAAACACGACCAAAATCTTAATTAGTCCGTTAAAGCAAGTTCCTAGAATAGAACTTACTTTTCGCAGCAAAAAGCATATTTTTACTGCAAAAAATATTTTTTACACAGCGGATACTTGTCTTTTGCTGCAAAAAGTAAGTTTTTTACTACAAATACTTCATGTATGAGCTTGCAGAGGAAAGACAACCTATCTCTATGGAAAAAATGAAATTTTTAATAGAAAATATAACAATAAAATTTTTCTTCTTTATCTTTTATAGTTCAAGATTTTCACTGTTTATGAAATTATTTTAAAGTTTGATTTGTTCCTACTTAATAGTTCACCATTTTGATAAAGTTGAGAGAGAGAGATAGGAATAGGGTCCGCAAATTTCTTTCTTTTCTCTCTCAAACTTCACTCATAATTTGAAAACTATTGAACTAGAAGCTTCGTTGCCAATCTAAGTTTTCTGCTTGTACTATTGCATTAATTTAACTTCTTAATATTACCCTTTAAAGTTATAGAATATGTTGATATTTTAGTTTGACATTTTTCACAAATTATTTTATTTAAAAACACAAGTGTTGAGTTATTATTGCATTTAAAGTATTCAGCTCCCATTAATCTTTGATTTAATTATTCGCAATTTTTCTTTTTAATTTGGCCATTCGTAGAAATAATGATTGTCCCTGTCCCTATTAGCTTCGACCTTTCCTATATTCATGAGTTCAATGATGGATCACCTGTACACGTTTTGCGTTAATAGATTTTGGTTTTTTCATAGTTTGAGCCTCGTTTAGATTCTTGGAGCTTCATTATTATTTTAGTTTAATTCTTAACTTTAATAATGAACTAAAATATTAGTGTCGTATAATATAATTTTGTGGGTGTAATCTTGTGTCAGATTTTAGTGAGACCCGAATTCTATTAGGCCGGGGCATTGGGCCCGTATTGTAAATCTCATTTAGAGTTTTGTTTTTTCAATAAATTCATGTAAGTTAGAGTCGCAAAACTCGTGGTTGTATTTTGATCTTCATAGAAGATTATTCCTTTGCTCGTAGTTTTTTTACCGAAAGAGTTTTTTCACATAAATCTGTTGTCTCACATCGTACTTTCTTTTTCTAGTTATCATTCGATCTCTAACATATTGTCTCGTTACTTCAATATTATTTGTTTTGAACTAATGCCAGTATATTTTTTCTCGGAAGATTTATTAAAAAAATACGTTATACAAAGTTGGAATGAAAATTCCACTCATGAACGATTTACATCTATTCTTAAGCTATTTGAGATTGTGCAACCCCTATGGGTATGCGTGGAGCTCTCACAATTACCTGATCGTAGAATATTATTGCCTTCACGAGGCGGGTTGCGACACTTTTACTCTGACTAATCAACTTACGTATTTTTAGATCTACATAATCTTGATCTTCGTGAAGTTGTAAAAATGCTTTCTTAAATCTAATTCAAATTCTAAAAAATTATAAGATCAATTAGAACAAGTCTTAATATAAAATGACTTTGACCCAATTTTCTTTTTCAATATAATCCATTGTTTGGCAAGAACCCAACTTCATATCATTCTTGTGCATTTGGAATATTTCATTTAATTAACCTATCCTTGATCCTCTTTTATAGTACTCTAAGTTAATATATATTAGTGTGTATTTTGTTTTAAAACATTTTATTTTAAATTATCCCATTCCCATTTTTGTTTCTATGCATATAAATAATATGCAAAGAAAATATAATTTGGTTAAATTTAAACTAGTGATAATAAATTTTTAAAAATAAAGAAAAAGAATGTTAGATGTTTTGTTTTTGTATTTTTTTAGGGTAACGCTATATTTACCATGTAATTTTTTACATTATTATGTGAAGCTTAAGCGTCAATCATTAATTAATTAATTAATTAAGATAAATTATAAATTATTAAAATAAGATACTAATTCCATTTATTAAATAAACGTCACACTAAAATTAAAAAGTATTTATTTGTTTTCTTATTAAATAATAAATATTATATATGTTTTTTATTTTTTCCTTTTTAAATTTGCAATTTTATTAGAATAATAATCACAAAAATAAATAAAAAAAAGAAATAAAAGCCCTGACCATGAGGCATTTGAGGATGGGCTTTTCTGACCCAAAGTAATTGGGCTTTGCTAGAAAAGCCCATGAAGGAGAGGACGAAGCGGAGTCCGAATTGCAGACGAAAGATCAGAACGCGAAGCAGGAAAGCGAAAGAAGAAGGAAAGTAGGTCTAAGAGGCGGAGAAGAAGATGATCCACAGAAAATGGAGTCTCCTAACTGGCCCGGTTGCAATTTTAGGCGGCATAGTTGCCTCTTTGGTTGTTGCCAACTTCATCTTCTTTGAGGAGGTAAATATTATACTCTCTTCTTTACGTTTTTGTTTCTTTGAAATACTTCCCTTCAATTGTGTTATTCTTTCTTATGTTTCTAAATTAGTATTTCATGATTTGGTTCTTGATAATTAGATTTGGAGTGAATATTTCATCCAGTTTGATATTTAAGGCCATTGATTTGAGATTTTTTTAGGGTTAGGGATAATTTTACATATCTATGTAGAATTTTGGTTGCTTTAGTCCGGAAAATGTTAAATTTTCTGGTCCGTGTTCAAATAGTTCAATTTTATTGAATATTTTTGCACGAGATCATCTAGCTAAGCCACATTACTCAAAGTGAGTAGTAACTTATTTGCAAAGAACAGCTTTGCGTTTCACTGAGGGCTCATTTTATAACTTACGATTTTAGCATAATTGTGTAGTTTTGATCACTTTTTGATATGATGCTAGACTTTCACGTAGTTGTAACATGTTCTTCTCAAAAGGGAGTTTAGTTTAGTTGTCAACTGCTTAAGATCATATTTTGCTTCCAGTTTCCATTATCCTGGTGGTCAGGATCCCTTTATGCGGTCGTTACCTCCTTGCTGTATCCAGAATATGGTTTACACAAGATGCATATGAAGAAACGTCTTTGTATTTTTTGTACTAGCTGTCATACGGTGTTTAAAGACCTGTCCTTCCTGGTGGAAGATTATAGTTGCATTATTAGAAAAACTCATTATTTACGCATGGCATGTCTGAGAATGGTTTTTGGTTTCAATCTGCATGACTAATTTTAATCTGATTATATATGGCTTCGTCCAGAAGGTATAAAAACTCAGTACTTTTTCGCTTCGTGAAGAACCTAAAACAGGGAAATCCAAATGCATTCCACAAGGCAGTCAGTTGGTTTATAACTTTTATCATTCATTGTCTTCTCACTGCTTTGGTACTGGTGTATACTTATGTTTTTCAGCCCGGCGAACTTGGTCAGCTTATTCATCCCACTTCATAGAAATTCTATGTTATCGCCACCTTCTTGCAAAGTTTATCAGACTTACGAATTTCATGTTTGTGTATTTTTTTCTGGGATATTATCTATATGTTTAGTTGATAGGCAATCTCTGCTGTTGCTACAATAATAAATTGCACCGAGAAATAATATTATTTTAGATGTAACAGAGGAAATGTTATTACAATTTGCAGGATCCTTTTCTGAAAGCCTATCAAAAGAAGCGGGCTGATCAACTGCAGAAAGCACTTGAAAAAAACTGAAGTTTGTAAGAGAGCTTGCAACTTTTAAAGCTTCAATTTGTGTCTTTTTTTTTCTGGTGGATTCTTATTTGAATAACAACAAGATTGTGGATCAACTACTTCTTAGGACCATGTCTATCCATAATAACTTGGAATACCATCGATTTCTTTGCCATTGTTGCTCTATTGAAATCATGTAATAACTGCTGTTACTGCATAAAGCTAATAAACCTTGTTGTTAGAATCACTGGTTTCAATTAAGTTGGTCTCTGCATCCGTGCTTGAATCATGGGCAGCAGTAAAGCGAGCTCGGAAAAATAAGGTCATAATCCAGATGTCATTTGCTGGTACATCAAACTCTCAGCCATTTTTCAGGTACTATGAGATGTGTGTGACTCTAGTTAACAAGAAAAATACGAAGCATTTTAGAAATTATGATATGGAAAGAATCTTATGATCTCTTATTTGTTGTGCAGGATTTTTTGGTCTTCAAAGCCAAACCATTTGCTTTTCTTCCTCCAAATAATGTGAAATATACAAAGAAAAGAAAATCCACTCAGTGCCAACCAGATTCAAAATCTTTGCCATGAACATGATTATCAATACCAGTTCTTGCCTACATAACAACTCCGAGTAAATAATCAATCCCGAGGAAGATCTCCGATGTCACCTTGTGTCAACAGCTTCTGTCTCCACCTACCCCAGCTATGTATACTTATTGGCATTGACCAATAACTCCAAAATCAAATCATTCCAGGAATCGATCGGCCCTGGCAAGCACCAATGCAAGCAATCGTTCTGAACCTTTGCATTTTTATCCTCTGCAAACGGCTGATATTGCCGGTACGGTCCAGGATGACCATCCGGCCTCAACAACGAAAGGCTAGTCGTATCGAGAAATTTCAACTTGGCTTTACTTTCCATCTTTATAGCCTTCCCAAATTCTTCCAACTCGATATTTCTCATTATCGTGTAAACAGCTTTTGCCTCCACGGCGCCCTCTTTAAAGGGTACTGTTCTATTGCAATACCCTCCACTGAACCATTCTCCGTTTTCAAAATGATCGGGAGCTGTTGTTCGGAAGAACACTACCATATTATGTCCACTACTTGTTATGTATTTATACATCGATTCAATCGCCTTTTCATAAGCATACCCAAATCCTTTCTCCGTCAAGTTCTTTCCGTTGCAGTTATGACATCCGACAACTGTATAATTCTCATGGTATATCGCAGTTTTGAAGAACCATTGACCTCCTCCAATAACCACATAATCAAAGCTCTTGAGTTGGGTCGTCCAAGTTGTATCGGGCTCGTCGAGATAAAGCTGGGGTTCCGACGTTGAAACGCCGTTCATGTCCTCGAAAATGACAGCTTTGACCAGAAAAGGAGCCCAAATTACTGAAAGAGTGAAGTTGTGAGACGGAAAATGCCATCTCTTGGATCTGTATTCTTCATCGTGGTACACCTCCACAGCTTGCTCCACCTGCGGTACATTTTCACTGAAATCTTATCAGTTATACCATCTGTGGGGCCAAATGCAATGCGCTAAAAAGAATATACACAAATTAGAGACAAGATGGCTAGGAATACTGTCCAGCTGTTGATGGGTCTTTTCAAATTCAATCCAGCATTCAATTTACACGTGGGGTTTCCAGGCTATGGAATGAACACAAACAGTGTGTCCAACAATGATGTTTATGTCCATCCACATTGAGAATATGTCTGGATTAAGCGGCCAAGACAATGATTCGATTGGTTTTACATAGAACAAGGTAAAAAAAGACAACTTTTTGACATAAGCGCAAGAATTTCTTGTGAGTAATGAAGATTGATCATAGATTTGGCGGGTTAAGAGCTGCACTAACTACACTAAAGCTATCACTAGAGCCATAGGCAAGACATAAAGAGCACAATAATTAAACAGCCTTCGCTTGTGAGTAATGCAAATTGCAAATCTAACTCAGAAATAGACAGCTCAACAACTCTGCCGACCATATTTTAATTATGCAAGAACTTTGAAAATTGAATTCAGAATTCGCCGCAAAGCCCAGTAATTCAGTCGAAAACCCAGAAAGGATATAAAATCTCAAGAACTTTTCTTGTCTGGCACAGATTCCAGTCAGCAGAGAATGTATGATGAATCAACTAAGCAAACTAACCCTTTAATCTTTGGCTAATCGATTGCAAATCTTTGGCTAATGGGAGAATTTACATCAAGTACCTGAGTGAGGAGGCAAAGCAAAGATTGCACATGGTTTCGTTGAATGGAATCCCCAATGAAACCCCACGATTTGTTTCTCATTAAATCAAGAAACTTCAATGGATTAAACTTAGGAAGATCACAGTCTCTTGGATTCCACCTCCAATAAAGGAACTCTGAATCAGGCCGTCCATTCTTCATACAATTTTGATGAGCTTCCATCTCGCGGCAGCTCTCGTTTGTGTAACTTGGCCCTGTTGGGTCCGGAATCCAATCTCCCAAAAACATATCACATTTTGCTGCACAGACCAAGATCAAAACCATAGCTTGAATACTATAATAAGAAAAGCTTCACAGAATAACACAAGTAAATATGTCAAGCAGTAACCAACCAGTACTTTTTATTAGGTCTATACAAGCGGAATAACAGTAGTCCTGCAATAAGATATATTTCAAATGAAATTAAAGAAGACGAGCCCGAATTATGTATTTAGACAGTAGAACTAACAATCGAACTCATTGAAAACTTCAATTAGTGAGGAAAAGAAATAAAATACAGATTATGCTTTTAGCTCTGTTTGCAGTTCAGTTTTGGGTCTAGCGATCGAGCTTGACATTGAAATACCAAAGATATAAGTAGCGAAGAAATTTCTATTATGAATCTCTTTCCCTGTTCGTCAAATTCTAGCTCGACCATCGATTTGCCTTTTCCAAATCGGATGGTACGAAATGACAGAAGAAAAGTGAAAGGAGAATGTCCTCACAATTCTGAGACGTCTGGCTCTCATTTGCTGGAGGAGGCAAATCAACATTATCAGGCGTTTGGATGGGAAGAGCAGGAACGGGAGAGTCAGTGATTTCCTCTGCAAGTGGGGGAGTTTCCACCCCCACTGAAGAAAATCTGATAGTATCAGAAAAGAAGAGACGAAAAACCAGACCCATTAAGAGAAGTGAGACGGCAAACTTGGCAACCACATGGCCGTGTTTATACATCGACGTCAATGGAGGCGATTCCAATCTGGTTTCCTTGGGCATCTTATGATTCGAGAAAAGAAACCCAAGAAATAAAAACTCAGAAAAAAATGGAAAGGAAGCGGTTCAGAGAGAGAAAATGCATGAAGTTTTGACAGAGAGATGATAGGGAGGCGTCTGCTGGTTGAGGGGATGGGGTTTCTGAACGTTGGACGGTGAGGGTGTTATATTCTCCATCTTAAAGATGACGTGTAATGATCCCATTGGTTGACATTGGTAGGCTTTCATTGAAGGCAAAGAGACAAAATCAACTAATCCCCCTTTTAGCAACACTGATTATTCGTACTTAAATAAATTATTATAATTAATTAAATAAATATTAGTTGCTACCTTCAAATATAATTTATTCCTTTCTCTCTCTACATTTCTCTTTCTTTTATTTATTTATTTGTCGTTTTTCATTTTGATTTTTCTCTCCGATTATATGTTTAAATTCGATAGACTAGAAAACCAACTCTAATGCTTATATATTAATGCAGCTAAAAATAACTCATATTGTGTATATAATATGCAAACATTGTTGTCACATTTTCTGTTAAAAAACTTTTTTTTTTCGTTGCAGAACGTTATCTTTCCACTGCGCAAAGTAAGTTCTTAGAATATGACTCAGGAAATATTATTTTCCTCTGCAGAAAGATTACTTTTTGTTCCGGAAAGTGAGTTCTTGGAATAAAACTCAAGAAATGTGACTTTTCGCAGTGGAAGCTATTCTTTCCACAGTCATTTGATAAATTCTTTGTCGTTTTGCAATGTAGTAATATAATGAATTTTCTGCCCGAGTTTATTCAGTGGATCAAAAATATGTTTAGCTTTGAGTACATTGATTTTTTACCAAACAGTTAATTATAAATCTTCTATTTTGATATAAAAATCGATTTCAAATAAATTAACTAAAAATTTTCTATTTTAAAAAGTTTTTTAGTTTTTAACGTTTCTTTCAATAGATTAACGATAATATTTGCGTCGTTTATCTCCCATAATTTAACATTTTATTTATTAGCAAAAATTATTTATCAAATTTATTTGTTAATTTTTCAAAATAGTAAAATTAATAAAATCAAACTGAAAAAAAAAAAGTAACGATGAGAATGATTTGTGTATGATTAATATGGAGAGGGAGAGGGGGAGGGGACCCACCTCAAAAGCAAAAGCAGTGAGAGAGGTTTCTTCAGGTGTCCACTTCCTCCTATTTTGTTTGTTTTGCTTTGCATTCTAAGTACCCTCACACTCAAACTAAGTGGGCCCCATTCTCTTAAAAGGCCCATTTGATTCTCTTCTTGGGCTTTCTTTTCGATGGAGATGGGCCCCACCTTAGGTACTCTCTCCATCAAATTCACCCATCACCATCTTGGGAAAATAGCCATGATCAAAAAATATCCATCATTACATTTGAACACTTCAAATTCTCACTCATCTAGTAGTACATACAGTCACTCTTTAGGAGACTTCCATTGTCTGTCCTCACTCTCCCCTAAGTTTAAACTACTACTGAACAGAAGCCTCAGCAGAGTGGATTAAGAGGCTGCTGCTCTCGGCACTTTCATCCCAAAACCATGCTTTACCTTCGCAATTCTGCACAAATATTAACAAAAGTCTTAAAATTTCAACTCAGAAGATTACCAGAAGCATCCTTCTGTTGCATGAGGAGGGTAGGCTACTGAAGAAAGACCGAGAACAGACCGGCCGGAGAAAAGCAGCGTAAAAAAAAAAAAAAGGTTCTTCGCTCTTCCATTTATCGAATGTCGAAGCAATGATTAAAAGAAATGCAAAACTCCAAATCTAGTTTTATGAAATTCATGCGAGTTTCGGGACTTACGTAGGTGCGAGTTTGCCAAGGCCATCCATTTCTTCGCCCGTGTCCTCGTCCACGAGTCTTCCTGACATTTCAATAATATAAGATCTGTCCTTCGAAGTTGGAAGTCCCCTGCCTGCTAGTAAATCCAAATCCTTTTGATGAAGTTGTCTCCCATTTACAAAAACACCAGTCTTTCCGTTGGCACAATCCTCTGGCATTGGATAATTCAACTCCTCAATAAATGGCTGTAATATCAAATGAGCCCTTCATCAGAATGATAATTAAACCTACATTCATTTCATATTTCATTTTTATCTTACAGGAATTATGCCAAGACATGGCCCGCCCTTCACTCCCCAGAAACCTGCTCGATAATCGTACCTGGTTTGAAAAATGATGAACAGTTAAAGTAACTACTTGGACTGGCTCATGCCCTTAACTGATATTTAGAAACACAAAGTGACCATTCATCATTCACATCTACATACTAACCAATATTCGCCTGGATGAATTCGTCCAGCCAGCTTTTCAGCCTTCTTAACAATTCGATCCGGTATAAAGTGTCCGTTGACTGATACACTACTTTTTCCTAGAGCTCGATTCGATCTAAAGCTCTTCTTAATAAGGTTTGCAAAGAAAGAATCACCACCCTTATTGGTTCTTAACTGATCTCTTACTCTGTATGTATCGCTATATTCTTCAGTTGACACAGCATTAGAATATTCATTCTTCGGCACCTCCATCTCAGTAACCGGTGATGCATCTTTTAAAGAATTTTGCCGTGAGGTGACCTTGTTTGATTTCACCTTGTCTTCATCCGGTCGGTTACTCTGGTTTCCGTCGGTAAACTTGTCTCCAACACGAATATTAGATGAATGTTCAAAGTACGATTGAAGGGGAGAACTAGCCGGAGGAGGGGGAGAGATGGTGTTGTTTGTTGGGTGGTCGAACTTTTTGGTTATTTCCACTGAACTGATCAAAACTTCTGGGCTGTTGTCTTCCTCCTCCGATACACTCGGAGATGAAGAATGGAAACTCTGCAAAACATGTTGTTTATCTGAACTTAAACTCGGGCCGGTGGGTTGCAGTGCAGGGTCTTGATCTACTGACTGAAATTCATAGCCGGAGTTATCAAAATCCTCAGACGAGAAATTATAACTTGAATGCTTCACTGGACCAACGCACTGTGCTGCACTCTCCCTCACGACATTTCCCCCGCCATTTTCGACATCCAGGGGAATTTGTTTGGTTTCTTCTTGTTCGGAAAGAATAAATTTATTATCGACAAATCCAAATTTGATTATTGTCGAACATGCTCCACAGCAAATTTTGTGTTCATTCTTCGTCATTCGTCCAACTTTTTTGGGCAGTAGCAGCAGTTCAAAGCAATTATAACAAGCAAGAAATGGAGCCCCACTGGAAACAGGCCGATAACGGCGAGCTCGACCGCCGTGCAGCATCCTTCGAGGCTGCCTGGTGGAAAAACCACTAATGTCAGAGTGAACGTCACTTGACCATCGAGAATGGCGTTGTCCATCACGAAAATTTATCGGAGTAACACCAATTCTTGAATTATTAACATAGCGACCATAAGGCGATTCGTTTTCAGGATGGCAAGGAAAGCTGTCGATCGGACCGTTCTGGACCCTTCTATCATAGTATGCAGAGGGTGCTGAAACTTGCTGGTAGCTTTCGAAGCATTGATAGCAGGTGCAAGAAGGCTGGTGTAGGATTGGATTATGGTGAAATTGCAAATGTGAATCCAGATTAGCATCACTGTACTGTCGAGAATGGAAAGGATGAGATTGTCTTTGGTAAGAATTCGGTAACTGATACAAGCCTCCCACATTCATGTCCGGTCCGTACGGATCCTCAAATCTTGAGATATTGTTCAGATTATGCATCGAAGAGTGATACCCTTTCGAATGTGGAGAAAGGTCCAAATGATAGCCAGATAAAGGAGGACCTGCCCCCCGCTTATTGGGCATGGAGAACTGCCATGGCACCCTATTGGACCCCGAAGTGCCATCCCGACGCCAATTATCATAGCCATCGTAATGGTTTAAAAGGTTTATAATATCAACCATTGGGACTTTGTCTTTTGTTTTATCAACCACATCAGAAGAATGCTGGTTAAATTGATCCTTTAGCTCGTCCAACTTTCTGAAGAACTCTGCTCGGTCTTGTTCTCGGTGGTTAATCTTATTTGCTCCGTCTTTGTCGATGTGGGTTTTCAGAAGATCCTCAAAACCAGAAGTGGGATCGGATACATTAGACGGGCCCTCTTTTGAGTATTTTGAAGTCAAAAACCTCACGGCCTTACTGATATTCCTTGAGTTTCTCTCTACTGTTTGCCAGTCCACTTTTCTCCCATACCCCTCTTCAGTTGATAAACGGGTTGGAACTCCATTTTCTCTTCCTGCTGAATTACTCAAATCATCGATATCTTTACTAGCATTAAGATTGTTGGCGTCGACGCGTTCATCAGTTGCCATGTCCGATTGATTTTCGGATTTCTCGGTGACTTGAACATAGTTCCTCACCGCACAAGTTGTACCCAAACCATTAGGGAGAATATCAGACTTAACCTCCGTAACAGAATCAACTGCATCTTTCTCAATGGAATTCCCCGACTTAGAGGAAGCCCCTTCGGCCCTTTCCTCGCCTGATTTTGGCGGTAAAGTTTCCCCATCTTGATGTTTATCTTTTGCTGTGTTGTAAGCAAAAAAGAATTACACAATTTGAATAACATTAACGCCCTACAGGTTGCAAATCAATGTAAAATGATATGCTAAGGATGCAATAAAGCTGAAATTTCTCTAATTTGATTAACAGAACTCCTTCATACTCATAACTTCTCGTAAATTCGAGAAACAAAAACATGATTAATAAGTCTTTCAAGACAGGTTTTCCTCAGTTTTTTCTCCTGCAAAAACATCTCACCGACTGAAATTGAAAAATGGAAGGAAAAATAAAGGCGTACCTCGAAGAACAGCACCACAGCCGCCACACCGAAAAACAGAATCATCAGCGAGATCAGGAAGAAGATTCCCACACTCGGGGCACCGAACCAGGCACACTTTGGCAGAGTCCACCATTGCAAACAGGGAGAAAAAAAAAAAAAAAAGCTCAATCACAGAGTGGTTTAGAGAAAACAAAGATAGGTATGAAGGTAAACATCGGCTTCTCAAAAGGTGAGAACGTTCGTTGAAGCTCTATTAGGAGGTGGGTCGTCTGAGAAATTCCAGATACTGGTCTCCTTCCTGGTGTTAGCTCTGCTTTGAAGAAGAGAGAGAAACTAGAGAGAGAGAGAGAAGAAAAGAGCAGATTTCCAACAAATAATGATGATGACAGAGGCTAATCAAAAGCAACAAATGAACATGAAGCTCTTCAAATCTCCCAAAAAACCATATTTTGTAAAATAAACTTAATATTATTTTTTTTAAAAAATAAAACTAACATAAAAAGATAAATTCTTGTGATATTAAACCTTTAATTCTTGCTTGCCTAAGAAAATTGAGCAACCTATGAAAAGTGACTAATGCAATCCGTTCGTTCGATTCTATTCTGGCTTTTGACACAATCAAACCAACTAAAATAAATATTCTCTCGATCAGTCGCTCAAATTTTTACTTTCGATTATGTTCGTTTATTGATTTACAGTAAAAAACTATTGTATATTGTATTAGAAATCGAGCGTTTGAAGTTGATAGCTAGTAAAAAAAACATTAATATAATGACATGTTCTACAAAAATAAGGTTGGTTTATTAAATTATTCTAAAAATGGAGCAAAATTGAACTAATTTTGAATTAGTAAAGTTATTAATGCATAAAACAATATTGGTATTCTTCCAATGCCATGTCTTTGCTTTATTCTTTACTTTTGACCTTTTCTTGGGCTGTCCTTGTATTTAAATTGAATTTTAAAGTTAAAAAAATAAATAAAACAAAAGATGAAAAAGAAAAAGGAATAGTTTGGAGGATGTTAAAAGAAGTGAAAGGGGAAATAAGTATTATTCAATTTATCCATTATTAGAATGATTATTGTTTCTTTAGGCAATAATATTAGTTTAATCCTCTAGTTTAACTTTTTAATTTTATATATTCACATCGGGCTATGCCTCCACCAGTCCGAGAAGGATCAAAATAACTCATGTATGGGTCTGAATCATATTAGCTAGAGTATATAATCTTACATCGTTTGGAAGAGTGAAAAATTCATAGTTTATAAGTAGGATTCTCCTCTCTACCTAGTACAACGAGTTTTAGACTAACTTCAAGCATAAAATCATGCGAGATTCAGTCTAAAACAGACAATATTATACTGAAAGAACTGAAAACGTTATACGTATATTTATTGATTGATATAATAATTAAAATAAAATGATTAAAATAAAATATTAATTATACTAATTTCTATAAAATTAAAGTATAAAATTATAAGCATAATAAATGACAGTCCAATATGATATCACCTACGTATTTTACACGTAAAATAATTAATTTGGATAATTTTGTAAATTTCAATTAAGTAGAAAAATCCACGTGGATGAAGAGAGATCCAATCAGATGGTTTCAGTTGCTATCAAAGAAATAGGATTGACCGGATCAGAACCACCAGGCGTTTGACTTTTGTTACTTTGATGGGACGGGAGTTGAAATCTGGGCCCTCAGCTTGGGCCTTGCTCGCGTCATAAAAAAATATATAATAATTAAATATTTTATAATTAATTAATATAAAATTAAAATATACACCTAATTTAAATTTTTTGATTTTTTTTTATTTCAACTTGAACTTATCAAACTCTTTTAACGGGGTGGAATTTAAAATTCTATTATTTTTATTATTAAATGAGGTGAAAATCAACTATATGACTTAGTCAACCTATAGTTTTTAATTAAAAGCTAATCAAATATTTTATTTGTTTGATGTGAATTTTTTTGTGCTGTGTCTAAAAATAAAATTACAGTGTAAAATTAGATGGTAAACCTTAGTATTATTTTTTTGGAATTTGTGATGCATGTTAATTACGTTAGTGCCACTTGAGAACGTGCTCATCAATCTTGACTGGGTCGACTTGAAGAAATTTTATATCTAATGAGTGATTATGGGTATTTGGCATCATAATGAAATGGTGGGGTTTGGTGGTTGGGATGTATTTTAAAAGATGTTGCCTCTCTAACATAATTTTGATCATGATATAGGACAATTTAATAAGGTCTATATTTCATAAATGATAACAATAATAATAATAATAATAATAATCTAATAAAAAAATTTAAGATGGAAACATATTTCTTAGAGGGAAATTGTTCCGTCCAGCTGTCAAGAGGCTAAGGTTGGCTCTAATTGACTTTGGGGAGACCAAGGTCGGGCTCACGGGACTTCGATTGTTAGGGTCCAAAGGAGGTCTACCGACCAACCTGTGGACTTAGAACCAAGTCGAGCAAGCTTGACCTGGTTAAAATTTTTAGTCGTAGTCAGGCTGACTGTCGAGCTTGAGTTTTTATGTACTCAGGTAAAAGTAGCTGACTCGTTTTGCTCATTTAGCTGAACGCTTTTTTATATTGTAAGAAAATAAAAATGAATCAACTTCCACATTGTCATTTAAACATATCTATAGTTTGAATTTTATTTTTCTTCCACCATGGGCAAAAAACTTATTTACATGTAATGATGAGCATGCCCATGGTGATTTAGCCTTGGTTTTATGTAAGACTCGGACTGTTTTTCAACAAGTGGGCCCAACTTGAGGCTTATTGATTATCTATTTGTAGAGGGGATATTTTGGATATTTTACATGTCGTTCAGTCAATGTATATTTACACCTACAATTGTATATTACAACCTTTGAAAGAATGGACATTGCTTTAAGAGAAAAGAAAAAACATGATAAATATGCAATGTGTAACATTGAGATTAACCATATCATAATAAATAAAACAACATAAAAACACAATAACCATTTAACATATAAATTGAATCTCAAATATTTAGATATTATAAGTTATAGAATTCTTTAATTGTCACGACTCAGAGGTGAGCCTAACAGATATGTCGGGTCCAATGACCCGATTTCTAGAGAATATTCAATTGTTCAGCCCAAGACTCTGTTGACAAATGGAAGACCTTATCAAAAATCAAAGTCATAGCTCATACGGGGTGGGTCAAGGTCCACACAATGATCACAAAAATAATAGTGCAATAAATCAAAATGTTGTGCAAAAACACCTAACACGTACAATGTTGATACAGGTCCAAAGAAAAAGCTTTTACCAAGGAACAAAAATAAAACACTCAAGTGAAAACATGGAAATGGGAAGGTCTTCACTCTAATCACTGCTCTTGACCACTTCGATTCTTACCTAGGAAGAAGAGGGGTCGTTTAGGGTGAGTGACTAACTCAATAAGAAACTTATACTATATTAAATACATGAGAAAATTGGTTTCATTATTTCATTTTAAAACCACGAGCAAGTGATAAGATATTGAGCATGAAATTACATTAATCAAGACCTCTATACCGTTTTAAGAAACCGGGCTCCATGAGCCACTAGTGAGACAAGTATCGAAAACATTTCTACATACATAGATGCCTACATCAAAATAAGTCTCCATCATTTTTCCGTAGAAAACAATCCCAATGAAAAAGAAGTCACTCACGGACCCCAACCGTATGCTCACCTATCTTTTTTATTTGGGGGGGGGGGGATTAGGCGTGCTAACTTTTCGTTGCGATATTTTAATCTCTAAACTCTAAGTGATTTAACACATGTAAATAGACAAACAACCACAAATATAAAGAGTTAGTGATAGAGAAAATGCAAACCAAATTTGTTCACGTGGTTCGGCAACCCCGTCTACATCCGCGCTCCAAGTTCCCGACTTGGAGATCCTTAAACCCAATAACCTCCTCGATTATTGTTGATTGAACTTCACGAGCGCCATTTAAACGTTTACAGACTATTCTAGGGCGTCACCCTCTTCTCTTTGACTATTCTCAGGGCATTACCCTTTTGATTTGAGTTTGAGTGCAAAAATAGAAAAACTAAAATTCCTAACTCTCTCAAATACAAATTTTCAAGTTTGGGAGTTGAAGAGTTAGGATTGACTTTCAATTACAAATGAGAAATCGAGTATGAATTTTGGCAAAGCTTCGCTATGATTCTCTCTTGGTTAAAATGATCTTCAGAGTATCTTCTATTCATAAAAATTGATAACCACTCGACCACCCTCTGTTTGATCGACTGTCTTCAGACCATTGGAATATAGTCGTTATGTTGTTCACGTGGTTCAGCAACCCCGTCTACATTCGAGCTCCAAGTTCCCGATTTGGAGATCCTTAAACCCAATAACCTCCTCAATTATTGTTGATTGAACTTCATGAGCGTCAATTAAACCTTTACAGACTATTCTAGGGCGTCACCCTCTTCTCTTTGACTATTCTCAGGGCATCACCCTTTTGATTTGAGTTTGAGTGCAAAAATAGAAAAACGAAAATTCCTAACTCTCTCAAATACAAATTCTCAAGTTTGGGAGTTAAAGAGTTAAGATTGACATTCAATTACAAATGAGAAATCCAGTATGAATTTTGGCAAAGCTTCGCTACGATTCTCTCTTAGTTAAAATAAGCTTCAAAGTATCTTCTATTTATAAAAATTGATAAACCACTTGACCACCCTCTGTTTGATCGACTATCTTCCGACCATTAGAATATAGCCGTTATGTTGTGCAGTGGGACAGGTCGACCGTTTCAGTGTTCATGGTTGACCGCTTCACTGTTCATGGTTGACTGCTGAAGTATATTTCAGAATCCATAATGCAAACTATCTTTTGACCGGTCGACCGCTCATTGTTCATGGTCGACCGCTGTAGTATATTGAAATTTTTTGAAGCTCTCTACTATTTTTCTGATCTACCACCTCATGTTCATGGTCAACCGCTTTTCTGTTTTGGTTATTTTTTCAGCCAACTAGTCGACCACTTCTTCACTATAGTCGACCTGATTTGCCCTTTTTGAACCTTCGAAGTCCCAATTGTCAATACATAAGTTATATGGACTTAAGTAAACACATTAGTCAGCATTAATAGTCGTATTAAGGGTATTTTCAATAAAAAAATAAACGTATTTACTTGATTCAAACAAATGCATAATAAACAACTTAATTATTCAAATAAAACTGTTATAATCAAAACAAATAACTTAATGTCTATTAGGCTAACAACATATCCATTGTCCACTAGGTGCACAAGAGAATGACAACAATTTGAAGATCTAGTATGTCACATGAGTCTGAAAAAAAAGGACTGTCAGAAGATCAGTCAACGCGTATCGATCATATAAATAAACACTCCAGTCAAGTTTATGAACCCAAGGACGCTTCATCACCGTCCTATTACTCAATCGTGTCATACAAACAAATCACTTTCATGCCGTAGAAGATGTCTAAAGATAACCTCATGTTTTTTGATCCTGAAACCTTCTAAAACAACATAAGTTCATCTGCACATGCACATGTATCGATAAAAAAGGTAAAGTTATGCACGTGTAAAGTAAATATGTAGAACTGGTGTACATATAATATAAAAATAGTCATGTTGTTAAACATGACATGTTGGGTTTTAAGTGTGATAACTCAAAAAACAAAGATTTTCATAATCATGATGCAATGCAATACAGTATAAAAATTTCTACCTTGACAATGACTGCTCTTCTTACCAGCTAGAGCACTACACTCAGGGTACCAGCTCGTAGTTAGTGAAATCATTGGAACCTATCACAAGACTAGGGTTATAACCTTCCCTCTTAAAACTATGGGAATGACGGATGAGTCTTATACCAGGACTAGAAAGCCCAAACCAAAAGATAAGTAATCAAAAATTTGCAAAAATACCTCGCCCAGTCAACCATGACTCTACTACAGTTGTCCGGACCACGTAGCGATTGTCCGAACCCTGTTGCGGATGCTCATGGTCCATCATGGATGACGGGGGCAGACGCCTAGTCTCGAGGCATTTTGGGTCGATTCAATCGGTCACTCCTGCAATCGATCGGACAAAAATAGCGGTCAACTAGGGGTGATGCTTCTAGCACGAAACCGAAAGAAAAACATGTCATTTTCACCGATTTTCAACTCCAATCGACACAAAACCCTTCATAAACTCTAGATCGACCAATATATAGCAGAAAAAAAAAACCCAAGATCTCAAGTTTCAAGCTCGAAATATAAATTTGACATAAACATAATTTAAACGAGGAGACAAGTGTTAGAAATTGACGTACTCTTGAAGGACCTTCACAAATCTTGTAGATCAAAATGCTAAGAGTCGAATTGAATGGAGAAACGGTTGGTCGCACACACTCAGCCTACTCTCCTCTCTCGCTCTTCTCTACGATCTACCAAGGAAAGAAAGGAAGGTTTCCTTCTTTTAAAAAAACTTTATTTTATTTGTTTTAATATATTTAATATATATAATATAATACCATATGCATTAAATAAAAATATTTAAATTCTAATTCTATGGAAATTCACATGTTATCCAAAATGTACTCCGTGGTAACCTTGATTTATCGAATATTATTCCCTTAGATAATAACCACAGAGTTACTACAATTTTTACCAGTTTGACTATTTGACTGAAAATGTACATGTATATGAAAATTAATGATTTCAACAAGAGTAATGACAAATTATTAGGAGATCAATAAAAAAAAAAGAGTAAATGGTTACAAATATTCAAAGTAATACTAATTAATGTGCCTAAGATAATAATATTGTCACACATTCATTATCATTATATTTAGTATCATTATAGAAGGATGCAACTATAGATGTAACACATTGTCATTGTACTATGTCTATAATATGTGTAAAGTCTTGTAACGCAAGAAAATATAAAGGAATGTGTGTGTGTGTACAAATATGTATAAAGATATGTCATATTAATATTAGGTTAACAACCTTAAATAACATTGAAGTAAAAAAGACAAATGAGGCTCATTAGGGTTTGGCCAAAAAACCTTCTTCTAACTAGGAGATTCAGCATGCTACCGAAACCGAAGCTTAATACGTAAAAACTGAAGTTTTAGTCACTAAACATTACATTTCAAAACGTTGGTAAAGTAGAAGCATATTTTACTTATTGTAGACGAATTTTTTGTAATTTTTGTACAATATTTTAAGCTATGAATATGGAGTATGTTTATGTGATGACATCAATGATATTCTGTCAGACATTCAGCTTTGTACTAAAATGGTACAAAATAATAATAAATTATAAGGATCTAACACAGAACAATAAAATATACAATCTCATATTGTATTAATGCAGTTGAGCTCGATAGTTCATTTGTCGGGTCTAATCTCTAAGTAGTACAAAATTTTTTAGAATAAACTCAAAAAAAAAGTTGTGTGATGTCTAAGTCTCATTGTGACAATATTATAATACTCGGTAAAGTTTTGATTTTTTTAATATAATGTATGTTGAAATATGGGTATTATATGTTGATTTGTGATGTAAACAACAATGCGTTACACATATATGATTATATATAATGATGATGTTATGGATCTAATAGAGTGAAATTTTGACGAGGAATTGGGTACATGAAGTAAGTTAACGTGCCTTGTATAAAGAAATAATGATGCCATATTTACATGTTTACCTAATGTCTCTGTTCATCTGGAAAGATGTATTTTTCTCCAAGAACTTATCCTTGAAAAAATTGCAGAAATTCCAGACTTCAGATTCTTCTTCTTCTTCTTCTTCTTCTTCCCCAAGAACTCACCCATGGTTGAGAACGACCCACTGCTTTCAATGGTGGATCCAACATCAGGGCTTAACGTGCCGGCGGGAACTGAATCGGACGAGTCATGAACCTTGGTTTTGTTGATTAACCGTCTTGATCCGGCGATGGTTGGGAGGGTCATCAGATGCCGGTCGATTACGTGACTGAGTGAGACCAACTCGTACGAGTCGTATAAAGGGCTTCCGCAGTCCCATACTTCCAACTGCCTCTCCTCGCTTTCTCTCTCTAACTTCATCGATCCATTCATCTGATTGTGGGTTCTCTCAAACTGGTTGAAGGATTTATAGATTCTAAGTCAGAAGAACTAACAAACCTACCTACTGAGATTCTCTTCAAACCACCACCCCCCCTAAAATATATCAATTTTCACCTGTTTCAACATTTTGGATAATTTTATATGTTGTGATCGTGAGGTCTCGTTGGAGTTCATTGACTCAAATTTTATTTGAGTCGAGCCAAAAATTTCGCAAAATTATAGTCTACATGTTTTAGGATTTTTCATACATTATACATATTATTGTTGGCAGTTACTTTAGTTTATTAATGAACCGCTAATTTTTTGTCTAATTTTCTAATTGATTTTTTTATTTAGAAAAACTACCCGGATTAGAATGAAACAATTGCCCAATTTGAAACTCAATTCAAATATATATTTTTTATGGGAGAATATATTTGAATAAAAGACATTTAGAAAAAATGTAAGTTTTTCCAGAGGGTTTTTTACCGAGAGAAAAACATTCAGAAGAGGTTCTCTTATTCTTCAATTTCATTCAGAAAAATACACAATCGTAGCAAAATTGATTGTATAGGAAGAAACTCTGCAAATGAAGGAAAACAACTGTCCATCATTTCAACATCAATGGCTGGAGGTATTTCGTTAAAAAATCTGCATTTGATCTGAAAGCTTTTATTTTGTTATAAAAAACATATTTAGATTGTTTTAGAATGTTATAATTTCTTTAAGAAATATCTAACAATTATGTTTAAGTCTGTTAAACTCATTTTTTATTTCGATTATGATATTATACATTTTTCTCGTCTTATTGTTTTTTCTTTTGTGATTTTCGTTCAAATTTACCTGTTTTGTTTGTTTTTCTAACACGCGCATGTAACCAAGAAGTTAGCCTATCTTCTTTTTATGAGATTGGGTATTGTTTTGGCGAAGATGGGGTTGTTTACTTACATTTTGAGATGTTAGTGGGATTCATCTACGTGGTGTTCCTAACAGCCAATGACTTCAACTCAACACCAAACTTAGAGACAACATTTGCTAATGCGCAACCTTCAATTCATTTACTTTGGGGACCTAAAATTACGCTTAAAGATTCGTTGCCTTACAAAACGAGAAACATTATCGCAACATTCGATGAGCAAAAGTTGAACGTTTTGTCGATGAACAATTTACAAATTCATGCTTCGTTATTTGATTATTGAATCCACAGTCAATCCTATTTACGATAGAAATATTTGTCATTTGATTCTTTGATGGTTTTAGAGTTCGTTGTGATTTGAATTCTTCTTTAAAAATCTCATTATTTTTATATAGATTATGGCTTAAAATGTATAAATATATATTTGAGTCGCAAAACTCGTTGTATCGATTTTTTGACGATGATTTTATCTGCTTTGCTTGTCGTTTGATTTTCTATTTACATGTCGGTATCTATTATTTGCACAAATTCTAGTTAGATTTCAACCGATGAGGTAATTTCTTTCTCGGTGTTCTTGTCGATGTTGATTGTGAGCAGGAGGTTTCTCCGGCAGATGCATTTGAGCTCCGTCTTGCTTTCATCCGCATATTCCCCATATCTCTCTCTCAACACAATAAATTCCAAGTAACCGATGTTAGGAAGCACGGCAAAGGTGACCTGCTCGGCTGCCAACTCGGGATTAACATTTCCCCCAATCGCCCCTGCATGGTGCCTCAGTTCTCTCATATAAGGTTCCATCGATCCAGTCGTGATCCCATAAATGTACCTGGCATTCTGAAAAAGAGCTGGGATTAATCCACGCCAATCACTCAATCCCATACACTTTTTAGAGGCCAAATCAACCAATTCTGGATTAGACCAAATGTGTTTCGGAGGATTCTGTTTTGTTAGGAGGAATGCTGGAGGTCGGGAATTCTGGAATTCGATCTTTTGGCCAACAGCGATTCTGCTGAATCCCTGAAGGCATTTCAACCAACAGCAATTCCAAAATAGTACATCCTGGTACCATTATCCAATATATAAATAATCCATCAAGTGTACACTGGATCTCAAATGTCTTTGGTAGGTATGTTTATGTTTGCCTGTATCTCATAAATGTTTCAATTTTTTTTTTTTTTTTTTTGTAAATGCAGCTTGTTTATTTTTCTTTTTCATTTTTAGTAAGAAGAGCAGTGGGAGCAAAAGGAACAAAAACCACCAGCCTCCTTTCGTTATACTTCAAATGAACATTTTTAGTTTAGTACATTGTCCTTCTCTTTCTCAATGCAGCACAGCAACACTCCACACCACCGCACCTACAATGTCTCTGTCTCTGAATGAACAAAGGCAGTGTCATAATATAGAAGAGAATATAGAGAAGAAGATACTAAGTGAGTGTTATTTTAACTGAGTTTTCGATTCTCATTCATGTGAGTTATCTCTCATCCTTGGGTTTTGTTTTGGTTTTTAAAATGCAACTTCCTGCTGCAAGGAATCTGATGTGTTTGGCACGTGGGCTGGACAAGGGGCCCACGGCCTTATTTCAAATAAAGAAATATTTTTTTTTTTAAAAGAGTAGACAACCCTAAACGGCGGAAAGAGAGAAAAAGGAGAGAGCAGGTTCGGATTTTTACAGGTCAGTCTCGGAAATTTTTCATTTTCCGTTGTTTCAACCGTTGGATCGACGTGAAAATTAGACAACGTGTTCGTGACGTTCTGGGCAACATTCTGAACGGTGAAGATCGCGTTTTGAGCACTGTAAGTCCGTCTTGCAGGTTATACAAGAAAAAGAGAAATCGGATTCTCTTGTCCCTTTTTGTTCCTCTCTTGATTCCATCTTGATAGGTGATGATTGTGCTGTATTGAGACATAGTTGTACCCATTATTATCATTGATAGTGGAAGTTTTAAGCCACCAAATCGGTCCCGTGATTTTTATCCGTTTTGGGGTTTTTCACGCTAAAATTGGTGTGTTGTTTTGATTAGTTTGTTATCTCGACTGTTATTGCGTCTACGGTGTTTGTTTGTGATTCGAATTAGGTACGAAAGTTTGGAAAAACCATATTACGCATATTTGTTTTAGGTGGGTTTTCTCATCAGAATCAACCACGTTCTCCACCACATTTTCCAGCCCGTGGGCAGCCTCCAGCCGGTGAGCATCCCTCGATTGGTGGGCATCCTCTGGCCGCTACCCGTCGCTACCCGATGCCGTTCAACAAACGAATTGGGAGGGGTTCAAAACTTTGGTATATATTTTTTCTTTTACTGGAAGTTTAATATTTATCGGGTTGGTGGTGATATATTATTTTCATGCCGATTTTGTGGGAGGTACGAATTCTAAATTGGTAGATATTGTATATTTCTCTATCAATTCTCTGACGAAAATGGGGCTAGGGACGTTAAACCTATATCTAATAGAATGAAACTTTTTCTCTTTTTATCTATTGGTTAGGGTGACACTCTATGGTTCTGAAGCTCTTGTGAAGAGCATTGGATAATTGTATAGGGTCACATGTGCAAATTTATTGAGTAAAAAAGATACTGGGATACTTTGTTTGATGGGAAGACTAGAAAAATGAACAATTTAGTAAAATGCAGTATTTGTATGATATTGGTATTTTTAGTTATGTTAGTGAGAATTATAGTGACATATGTCACTGAATATGATACTGAGGAGAGCAAAAGATAAATTAATGCGTTTTATATTTATGTGGCTGCACTCACAATGGTTGGATATGGAAATGTGAGTTTTAAGATGGTTGCTGGAGGAATATTTGGAGTCTTCTATATTTTAATCATCAGTTTGATATATCTTATATATACAAATCTTGTTACATATCTAGCAAGTTAAGTATGGAAACAATAATTTTGAAATTATCTAATCTTTAAAATAAATATAATAATTGTATATTATCCATGAATAAATAAGTATAAAAGATGTACTCACAGTCACAATGAAGAAATGTACAAAAGACAAAAAGTATTTCAACTCTATTTATTCATTTCCTACTAGAATTTGTCGAACTACTATGGCCAAATTTTTGTAATAAAATGGATAGAGAAATATATACAGTCCAACAATTTTTAAAATGTCAAACCCTAATAATGGTACACTATCACTAATACAATAACTACGAAAGATGTACTCATAGTGAAGAAATAAACAAAGGGGAAAAAATCTTCCAACTTGGTTTACTCATTTCTAAAAAAAATAAATACAATCCCGTAATTTCAAAATTGTCGATTCTAAAAATCAGTATGATAATGTTATCATACCCGAAACCGCACCGAGAACCAAGAATCGGAACCGAACTATTTAAAAATTTAAGAACCAAGAACAAGAACCGAACCGAACCAAAATCGAAACTCAGTTTTAGGTCGGTTCTCGATTCGGTTCGGTTATTGCCCACCCCTAGGGGTATTGGTACGAAAAAGATAGAGCGAATTGTTTTTGGTGACTGGAGGAGAGTAGACAAATTGGCGATGGAAAAAGGAAAAGAGAGTGAAAAAAACTAAGACATTCATGCGAAACATTCAAGCCAAATCTTGTTTTAGCAATATCTGCATCAAGAGCGCGGGTCATGTACAGACTACTTATCTATCTAAAGAAAGTCTTCAACTATGGAGAGCACCAGCACCAGCACCTGCACCTGCATCTTTCACATATTGTCTGTGAATGAAGAAGCATAGCAACAGAAAACAACATCACAGATGCAAGAGAAGACTCTCCATATAAGAGTTCAAAAATCATGATTGAAATATGGAAGACACTAAATATGTTTTCAGCAACTGTCTCAAAACTCATATTTTCATATCCAACAGTTGTGAGTGCCACCATAGAAATATAAAATAAATGTACCAAAGTTCTGAAGGCCTCCCACTTGATTTGGTGAATGGCTAGAGGCTGGTCACAAGTTGTTTTACTTTGACTAGAACTTTAATATTCATCGGTTTGGTCATGATATATCATTGTTGTGGAAGATACAAGTTCTAAGTTGGTAGATAATATATATTTCTCTATCAATTCTCTTACAAAAATTGGGAATGGTGACATTAAAGCCAGTTTCAAAAATGATGAAGTTATTTTTCTCTTTTTACTTATACGTTGGTGTTGAATCTTTTGAGAAGAGCATTTGGATAATTGTTGAGAGTGTATATGCCAGTTTTTTTTGAGTCAAAAACGCTATTGGAAGTCTTTATTTGATATGAGAATCAAAAAGACTAATGATTCTCACTCCTCACATGGTGAAGAGGAGACTACTGACTAGAGATGAAAGGTGCTGGTACTAGTGCTAGTGCTCTCCATTGAACATATTTAGTGTCATCTATATTTTAATCATGAGTTTGATCTATTATTCTATGTACACCAAATCTCGTCACTTATCTTACAAGTCAAGTATGAAATGTTTTTTAGAGGTTTTGTTGGAGCATGAAAGCAGTGTTTACCATCTCTATTGAACTTCCACTGCTATAGTGAATCACTTTTTTTCCAAATTAAGAACCACTTCTTGCACACTCTTATAATGGGCTAATACCAATTTACGCAGGAACAGAAAACCTAGCGCACTTCCACACTCGAGCTACAAAGTAGATGTGATAAGTAGTAAATAAGCAAATCAAGTTGTAAATTTTATTGCTTCTTCACATTGAATAAATCTTTCATATGTTTAACCTATTATATTTAAATTGATACTCTATTGTGGCAGCCGCCCTATAGAGGAAAGAATGGTTCAAGGGAGGGTTCGACCTATGCCAATAATGGTGCACATTCTCACATCGTTTGAAAGAGTGGAAAACGCATGGTTTATTAATAGAGTTCTCTTCCCTACCTAGTACAACACGTTTTGAGCTAACCTCAAGAATAAAATTGCACTAAAAGAATAATATTGTACTAAAAGAACTACGGACGTCATCACATGCACTTAATTTTGAATACATATTTCAATTGACTGTCTTCTATTCTTCGAAATCAAGTGGGGTATCAAGTGAGTGAGGTAAATCAAGTTCACGTAACCACAGTAAGCTAAAATGACCATTAGATACGAAAAACATGAGTCAATGGACTAATTTTATCCCCAAATGAATTTTGTCACAAATAACAATTACATATAATGATTAATTACAAAACATGAACTAATCACAATTCACATGAATTTTGTCAATGTATTTCTCCAATTTAATGTTCTTCCTAGCTAACTTGAGATGCTAACTTGCTATTTCTCAAACAATTGTCCATGTTGGCTCACAGCATATTCAGAATTTTTAGGAACAACTGAAAACTTCATTTTGTATTGATTATTTTCACATATTTCTACAAATTTTATTTTTCCCTGACAGTAACCAGTAACAAAATGCTCTACCATTTAGATGTATAAGGTCATCCGGGGTAAGATCATAAACCCTTTGAGCAAAAGGACAAGATCTCATCTCCAATCAAGGTATTTTCAGTGAATGCAGACATTTTCCAAGAAAATTTAATCAGAAGGTAATTGAATAGACGTGGTTGAAGAGAATTTTCTCACCCAAGAACTATGATAGCTCAGAATCTGAGGCATGGCCAGATGACGTTCTCCGTAGTCTTGGACTCATAATCGTAAGTTGGCTTTCAGAATTTATTCGTAAAGTTCGGCCACGGGGGCTCATTTGTGGGGGTCTCACCAATCGTCTTGTTGGGGTACCTGCATAATGCATATCCACAGGAAATAATCGATATTGGCTTCAATTATTTCTTTTCATAAAAAACTTTGTATTAAAAGCTAAAAGTTACGAGAAGTCAGAAGAACAGATTTTCATCAGAACAAGAAACATCAGTAGCAAGAAGTCAACTTGGTTCCGATTATGAGAAACAGGATTCCAAGAAATTTCTTCGGATATTGCTAAAAAAATCAGTAGCAAGAATATTGAATCATCACCGGACTTTTAGTCATAGAAAAAGAACACTTTAATTATAAAGGATTTCTAGATTACCACTCTATCAATGCAAAGATCTTAAAAGTTGATGTAAACTTGCTACACATTTTCAACTTCAGTTGCAAGAATATTTTGAAAGTTATAAGATACTTATTGCTTGAGAATTTTCCTTTCATATAAAGCTAAATTGTTTGGTACGGTTTCCTGGATATCATAATTGAAGCATGAGAAAGAAAGTAAGAGAGGAAACCTGGTAATCTGTTCGCTTTGGTATCTCCAGATTTCTTCGACAAAGTTAGTTTCTTGTTAACGCCTTTTGATGAAGTTGATGACCTCTCCATTAGCGGACCATCAATTGAGTTCCCCAGTTCATCTCCACAAGCTGATGCTCCATCGCTTCCAGATTCCGAGTTATCTCTTAAGCTTGCAGCAGCTTTCTCTCTTTCGACAATTCTATAAACAAACAACTGAAATGGTATATCTGATATCGGAGATAAAACGTGACTATCCCAAGATGAGAACTCTTTCAAAAGCCCTGACTCAATGTCACAATAATCTAAAATAGGCATTGTAAAATCCGTTTGGCCGCTAATATGATCAGGATTCAGTGAAAGAAAGCATTTTATGTATCGAAGAATTCTACAAATTGATGAGAAGCTTGGCCTTTGATTTGGGTCCGTATGCCAGCATTTCTTTGCCAAATTTGTCACAAATTTTGGGGTAGTTAATGGGAATAGAGGCCATTTTCCTGCTCTTATGTTACGACTCATTTTATCCCCTTGAAGATGGCCATCCTCAAAAGGAACTTTGCCTGTAAGAAGCTCTATACAAAGCATGGCAAAGCTGTACACATCAGATTTTTCAGTGAACCTAGAATTCTCGGCACTTCCAGTTTGTTCTTGCTCTTCTAAAACTTCTGGTGCATACCAGATGAATGGAAGACCGCCGTTCTGATTCGATGCGTTCTTCCGCGAAAAGTCGTGGACAGAATTTAAGCCAAATCCAGACACCTTTGCGTGCAAGTACCCTTCTGTAGAAGAGTCTCTTGCCTTGACAAGAATCTTTGAAAGAGTCAATTTTCCATGATAGATTTGCTTCGAATGTAGATATTCCATTCCTCTTGCAATTTGGAGCATCAGATCAACAGCAACAGCAAGAGAAAACGGAATTTTCTTTCTTAGACTACAAATCTCTCTGATATGGCTCAAGAGGTCTTTACTCATTAGCTCCTTAACAAGAAAACACTCTTTCTTTTCACTATCCGTGAATCCTACAAGGATTTGCATTATATTAGGGTGGGAAAGAGTTAACAATGAAGAAATCTCTTGAATTAGTGATTCTATATCCCCAAAAAAGTGTCTCAAGGCAAAACCTTCACCCAACCAGAAGATCTCCTTGTATTGACTTCCAGTTCCTAATCTTCTCTTCACATGGTAGTCCTTATGCCCCACCAGACTTTCTAAGGGTAATAACTTTCCAATCAAGCTTTCTGACACATCTAAGTTTTTCAACAAATGATCCGTAAGCCGCTGTTCATATTTGGAAAAAATCGGGATTTTATTTTCCCTCAATTTATTTAGAAAAACCCATTGATCTTCCTTCAAAACTGTGTCAAATTCATTGCAAAAATCCTGAGTAATCAAGTATTGCTTTCCAAATTTCCAACGGAAAAGCCTCAAATCTTTATATTCTTTTATG
Source organism: Begonia loranthoides (assembly GCA_022433065.1). NCBI lineage: Eukaryota > Viridiplantae > Streptophyta > Magnoliopsida > Cucurbitales > Begoniaceae > Begonia > Begonia loranthoides. Next base: position 3,476,282 of record CM039469.1, read on the forward strand.
TATTTATTAGAGTAGACAACTTTCTTTTTCCTGGTCTCATCCTGATCCCAACCAGAAATTTCCCCAACGATTTCTATTGCTTCAATGATGATGCAAATCTCACAAAGTAGATTATGTAAATGAAAATCCGTGCAATCTTTGTTCCTGTATAGAATAAGTACTTTTGCCCACCAATTCTTTGGTTCCAAACACTGCCTTATATATCCATGCCCTTCTTTAAATATTCTACGGAGGTCCCTCAATGGCCCTTCAAGAATTTTCCATTTAGTGTTTTTCTCTTCAAATCTTAGATTTTGTCTCATCTCCTTAGCCATTACATCATAAGCTGAGCTCAATATATCATGCAGTAAAAGACATTGCCTTTGGTTTATCTGAATATTATCCTTAAATACCATAAGAGCTTTCAGACTTCCTAATACCTCGCCAATCTGCCGGAATTGCTCCATTTTAAGATTCAGCTTCAGAGATGCATGGATATACAAATCCACGTTTAAAACACTCTCTAAAAACCTAGAGGCAGATTCGCCAATCTAATCTAGCAGGTTAAAAATAACCCCATTATGAATCAAGGTATCCTCTGAATGGTCCTTTTGCAGGTAAATCGAGATTTGGACTGCCAGATTTGGGTTGGAAGATCAATAGACTGGAGATTCTTCTCATTCATTCGCGTAGTAAATACTAAAACAGGCTTTTGTAACACATCTACCAACCTAATCTAACGCATTATTCAAAGAGCAAAAAGATCGAATCAAAAGCTTTGGCGTAATCATGGGGGCCTAACAAATGAGCTTTTCCAACCATTCCAAAAGGCTAACTAAGAGGAAACAGTAGAAAATCAACAAAACTAAGATTACCCGATGAAGATTTTCCAGTCATCCCCAATAAAACAACGACGGGACGAACTCGCCACGCAACAAAATCTTGGGCAAACTTAAGAAATCAAAAACGTTTCGCGTGCATTATTTCAGCCGAGCGGAAGATTCTGAGCCCATCGTTTGCCCATCTTGCACGGATCGAGCAGTAGAGAGCCATGGTCCTTGGTTTGAGATTTTCTCGTCGAATTTTAGCCATAGATTATCACAAAAGCACTTGAACAATTCAAACCCAACAACTAAAATTTAGAGAGGGCCCGCATAATTACATCATAAATAACTTTGGCCTATATATTGCAAATGTATCAATGAGATTAATTTTAATTTTCTCTCAACCTACGCAATTACCTGTCAAAGAACTCGGTCACAATTGGCTCTTTTTATGCCTTAGGGTGGAAGTCAGTTCGGGTTGAACAGAAAAACCAGACGGAACCAAATTTTTTGGTTCAATTCAATCCAGTTTTAACAAGGGAAAAAACTGTTTAGGGCACCGAACCGACCTTTTGGTTCGGTTCGGTTCTCAGTTTTGAGTGTGCTAAACCGGGTCACCCTAACCCTAACCGACTAGGACCTGTCTGTATATTGTATAACCTACGCGCGTCCCTTGACCTCTAACCTAACCCTAAGCTGCCCCTACCAGTGCCCGAGGAGTGACCTAACTCGCCTCTCTCGCTTGAAGCTCTCGGTCCCGGCTGCAATCAAAAATCGCGAAATCTAAAGTCGGAACGAACTGCGAGTCCGATTGTTCGAAGTCATTATCTTGTCTGTAACGACCCGGATTTTCGTAAATCCTTTGAAATACGAGAAAGTTAAAGCTTTTGTGAAAAAACCCTTTTTAAGGAATATCAGAATGCAAGTCGGGCCGTTAAAAACACCTTAAAACATTTCGGAAGTAAATCGTTGCGGAAGCGTAAATATTTTAACGGAAATAAACTAAACATTTAATTACAATTTAAGAAAAGAAAACTTAATTTAATTACAACTCAATTATTTCTCACTTCTCATAGCCTGACCAACCACAAACTTCGCGCGTGCAAATCCATCATCAACTGCTTCTTCACTTGCTCGAGAACTCCACGCGTACGTGTACCTACACCACAAGTAAGATGTGAGCCTAAAGGCCCAGTAAGAAAATGAGTTTATGCCAGATGATATGTCTCTCTTTAATTCTTTGGAATGGATTCGCCCCAAACCAACCTTTTTAATTACGTATTTTAGATATAGTTTATACCTAGTGCGTAGATTGGAGGAATCCTATGGTTTCTAATTAATTATGTTAAAAGGTCTCGTGGTCCCGACAGAGGAAGATTAGTTCTTTTCCTCACTCAACGCGTATGGCCACCCCGTGGTGGTGTTGCTAATTGTTTCTAACGTTATGATGCATGAGACTACCCTAGGAGCACATACAACATATAAGAGAGTTCATATAGCAACCATAACGAACATAAATATACGCGACAAATAATATACGTTTCAAACCAATAATGAGATCAGAATAATACATTTAAGAACGATAACATGCTTGAGAAGTTGATAACCTAATTTATTAACATACTTATATTAATTAACTTGTTTAGGTTAACTAAATTGATTGGGTTAACATACTTGACAATAAACAATTTGGTTAATAGACTTAATATACTAATTAATTACATTAGTTACAATCACTCAATTTAGATAGCATGCTCAAGGGGTTCATTTACAGCAGAGAACTCAACGATAATTCACAGCAAAAATCCAAGTCACAGGACAAACAATAAGAAAATCACCTACAGAGCTACGCAATATCAATGGAGAATTTACAGCAACATACAAAACATCCAAGCATGGGTAAACATACAGGTTCACACTATCACAGAGCGACATAATAATCTAGCATTCTACACTACAACCGCATAAACATAGGAATATCACAGAGAACAAAAGCACATAGCATTCAAAACATACGGCAAACAAGCATAGAAAACATACAGATATAACAACGAAGGAATATTCAAACATAGAAAACATACAGACTCATACACTTACGCACACACTTGCTGTGTAGGGCCTCCACATGGCCAAGACACACCCAAGTCTTACCTCACACTCCCACAAACTTCTCTCGGCTGTTCCACCAAAATTCCACTGCCTTTCATTCTTTGCTTCCCTTCTTCCTCATCGAGCCAGAAAGCACACTCCTCAACCAGCCTCCCCTCCGCATTTCAATCCATCAGAGGCACTCCTCCACCATGCCTCGGGCCATACCCTGCTCCTCGCCATTCCCTAACATAGGCCACGACCATTCCTCTAAGCACTCCCTATTGTCGGCTTCCAGCATAAGAACTACCCACTGGTGAGCCGGTTCGACCCCAACAGCAAGCTAGACCATGGCCTTTGGCCGGTCCAGCCCGAACCGCCAATCTTCCACTCGCTTCGATGCGCAAATCACCAGCCCAATCCCCTGCCATCGCCAACGCCGGCCAACTGAACACGAAGGAGAAGGAAGAAATCGACTTACCTCGACTACGCCTCGCCTAAAGCCGAAATTCGTCTCCGGCAGAAATCGATCCCGAGCCCTAGACTCCCGCAAACGACGTCGCCATTCCTCACCGCCCACAACCACACACCTGGACGTTGCGTACGCCGGAGCGCCTACGTCGCCATTATCTTCATTGCTCACTCTCCCCCATCGGTCTCGATCTCTCTCCCCCCTCAGTCCCGATCTCTCTCCCTCGTCTCTTCTCTCCTTCTCCCATCTGGTTCCTCACCAGAATGGCCCGAAGGCCATTCTTTTAACACACTGGACCGGTTCAAAATGAACCGGTTCAACCAACCCCTAACCATTTCTTCTTTAATTAATCCACTAAATTTCTAATCTCATTCTAATTTAATCTTTCACTAATTCTTCCCCTAATTTAAAATAAATCTAATTAATCCCAATAAATCATAATTAATTTCTTAATATAAAACAATTAAATTAATTCTTAATGTAAAACAATTTAAGTAATCCAAACATTATAATTCATTAAATTAATATTTATTTTAATTACAGTAAATTTCACTTAACCTTAATAAATGAAATTCTTACGAATACGTCCTTCGTAATACCCCAATAAAAACAATTATCCAACTTTTAAAAAGTAGGGGGTATTACACTGTCTCTAGTGCAGCAACCCGCAAGTCCGATTGTCGATTGTTCATCTTTGAAGTCATCCTGTCTCCAGTGCAGGACCGATTGTCCCAAGTCCTCCTGTCTCCAATGCAGTAGCCCACAAGTTCGCAGTGCGGAAGTACTTCGCTCATAGGTTTGTCAACAGTTGTTTTGAATAAATCCTTTTTTTTTTTTTGCAAATGCATTAACAAACTATCTTGGTTACAGCCGGAGATCAAACTCTAACTCATAATCACAGCATGCCAGGTTGTGCCGGTTTCAAAATTTGCTCCACGTTTAGGTCAGTAAGTGCTAAATTGTGACTGCTATGTGTAAAATTATAGTATTTGGTTTGAGAATGCTAAATGCGGAGAATGTTGAATGTTGATTGGTGAGTTATGTTGATTGTTGTTGATGAATTAAATTGTGTTATTAGTTCCATTAGTTTAATGATTCATGATGCCCATAAACTGTTCGATGAAATGCTATATAGAAAAGTAATTGCATAGAATTCATTGATTTCTGAAATTTAGTTTATCTTCAGTTGTATTAGAAGGGGCAGAGAGTTTGGAACTAAAACTACATGGATTAATTATAAAAACAGGTTTGAGTTTTTGACTTTTTGGATAATGTTGTTTTGGCAACATTAGTTTAATATTGTTTTGTGGATATTTGTTGGGACTTTTGGGAAAGTGGAATTGTGTATGTTTGCTTGGTAGTATTCAGTTGGGGTAATTATAAAAACAAGTTTGGGTTATTATGACTTTTTGGGACTTTTGATAACATAGAGGTATTAAACAGTTTTACAAAGCCTAAAAATTGCAAAAACCGAGCCTAATACGAGGCCCAAAACCTAGCTCAAAATTGGATACCCAAATTTCGATGCCTAGAAAAAAACTAAACCGAACCGATTAAAACCAAAATCAAGATTTGGTTTTCAACTCAGTTTCTTGTTGTCCTAGATTTGGTTTCGGTTTTAAAATTACAAAACCAAACTGAGTCAGTTTGGTTCTATTTTAACAAAAAATCAAACAAAACCGAACCCAACTATTTCCACCCTTATTTATGCCAACCACTCAAAACATCATACTATCCATCACAAAAACACACCCGAACAAATATCTGACACGTATATATTTAAATACTTGATCCGTGTATATTTAAGTAGATAATCAAAAAATAAAACTTTGATTACGCGTTACATTATTTAACAATTTTTATAACGTGAAGATTTATTTTGCTCATATTGCAAAGTTTGGGTTCGAGTTCGGGTTCGGGTTTGGGTTCCGGGAGTTATATTATTAAAATTAAAAAATATACTATTATGAGTGACTTTCTAAATTTGATCTATTTATTTTAGAAAATATAAATAATTGTCATTTCCCCCTTTATTCCTTACAAGGATTGTTTATTTTCTTGGGTTGAGAGGACCCATTTACATTGTTTTTTCTCCATGGGCCCATTTCAAGCGGCCCATTTAAGGCCAACTTGGCTAACGTACGCACAGTGCCTATATGTACCACCACTGTCCCACGCTTTATTAATTATTGCATAGTTAACCCAAACGGACGGCGATCACAAATTTTCCGGGAATCATTTTCTCGCTTCGTCGCTTCCCTCTCTTACTATCCTTTTTGAAAAGGCCTCCGCGCCAGGAAACTTCTGGCATTCACCATCTGTTTTTCTTTCTATCCATCGGAGCCCTAACCTTTTTTCTTTTTTATTCTATGAACAACAATGCCTAGAGAGATCATTACGTTGCAGGTTGGACAATGTGGGAACCAGATCGGCATGGAGTTCTGGAAGCAGCTCTGTCTTGAACATGGAATCAATAAAGACGGCATGCTTGAAGACTTTGCTACTCAGGTTCATCACTTGTGTTTTCTATTTTAGTACTTTACGAGTGTCAGTGAGAAATATGGTTGAAATTTGAACTTTGTATTTACTCTTAATTTTGTTTTCCATTCTCTTGCTTGCTTTCTTTGAGTGTCAGAAATTTGGTGACGAGAAAGGTGAACTTCGTATTTACTCTTAATTTTGTTTTTTATTCTCTCTCTTTACGAGTGTCAGTATGAGAAATTCGGTCCCCAGAAAGGTGAATGGAATTTAAACTTTGCATTTACTCTTAATTTTGTTTTCTGTTCATATGACATGTTTGTTCGCGGCTGACCTTTTGACTATTTTTTGTAATTAAATATTTGGCTGGTGTTATGTCACGACCTCACGTGGATGGACTGGGGATAGACTTAGAAGAGGGACGGTAGAGAGCGGGAAAGGAAGAAGAAGAAGGGAATAGGGAACTAGCCGTTAGTCAAAGTCTTAAATGTAGGATTATTTTGTCAACACGAGTATGTTTAACATACCTTAGTAGTCGACATTGTTTGTTGGTTTATAGTTAGGCCTATGCGGTCATTCTGTCAGGGGGTGAGTAGGAGAGCCTTTTAGCGGAAAATGATAGAGGAAGAAAGGGTTTTGAAATTTTGATATTTGGTCAATTGTTCTGTATCTCTCTCTCTTCCTCTTTATCTGTTCTTCCTTAATTTGGTTTGTACTTGAGCAGATGGAATGAATTAGTCTTTTTATATTCATTTGATTTGCTATTTTGTTAAGTCACATGTTGGCAAGAGTAGTGATTGAGTTTGAACTATGTAACCCATATATATTTGTCACGGGTCTTCTATACTTTTTCAGAGAAAGAAGCCAAGCTAAACCCCAAGATGATAAAAAATCTGTTGTCTTTTTGGGACACCTGAAATTTTAATTGTTCTATACTGGTTAAATGATCTAACGAGTACAGTTTATAGTGCATAAACCTTGGCAATCTTTCTGGTTTTCCCCTTAAATCTTGTTATTTCATAATTATATGTTATGTGATAATTTTCTTTTTAGGAATAAGAAATATAGCTTTCTACGGACTTAATAGTTAATTGCAAATGCTCTTTTTTTTTCTTGTAGTTCATAATCTTTAGTCTACCTGTAAAGGTCGACGGTGTAATTTTATAGTATAATTTTTAATTGTATGCTTTTTATTTACTCTATGTGGTTCTTCTTATGATAGGAACTTGAAGTGATTTGAATTGTTACTAAAACATTAAAATTCTTAACAATGCATGTAGGTTCTTTTTAATAAAAATAGAAATAGCTACTGTAATGAATTTTTAGACCTTGAATGCTGCAGGGGGGTGATCGAAAAGATGTATTTTTTTATCAAGCAGATGATCAGCACTACATACCTCGAGCTTTACTTATTGATCTGGAGCCAAGAGTCATTAATGGCATTCAGAACAGTGAATATAGAAACCTATACAATCATGAGAATATTTTTGTTTCAGATCATGGAGGGGGTGCTGGGAATAACTGGGCTAGCGGATATCATCAGGTGTGCTACTTGATTCCTTGTTACTCGGTTTGAAGACAACTCTTATAAATGATATGTAAATGCTCCTTTCATGAATGAATTTTTTTGATCTAATCATTTTACGGCAACTGTTTATAATTTTCCAATTGAGCTGTGTGTACTTTTTAATTTATTTGTCTGATGCATTGTAGGACTTCAGGGAATCTCATTGAAAAAAGTGTCAGTTAATCTGTGGAATCCCGTTGCTATTATCCAATAGAATCTACATTAGATAATAATAATATGATGTTTGCTTTCATTGAATTACTTTTGAAATTACTGACTTTGAGTCATGTGTTGGTTCCGAGAGATTTCATATTTTTATGGTTATATTTTCTTAGTCTGTACTCTCTAGTGCAAGTGAAGAAGTTTGTATCTTAAGCTTTCTAGTAAGATGCCCCATTTCATTTTCTTAGGGAGAGATGTAGCTTATCGTTTTAATGTCATGTCTTCCTTGTCATTTTATTGATACAAATTTAATTTTTAACAGGGAAAGGGCGTTGAAGAAGACATAATGGATATGATTGATAGAGAAGCAGATGGCAGTGATAGTCTTGAGGGTTTTGTTTTATGCCATTCTATTGCTGGAGGAACAGGCTCAGGTATTTTATTCTCTTCCATTGTTTGCAGGATCTATATATATGTTTTGTTGCAAGAACAATTTTTAACTAGTATTACAGAATAGTTTCGTTAAATTAAATCTAGATATGGAAGTGCGCTGCCTGTTATATAATCTATCAATTGATTCTGATTTGTTTACCTTGGGAACTACACTCAGATTATGTAAATAGGGAGAGCCTTTGAGCTTTAGTTCCCTACTCAGGGGTGAGAGGGGTAGGTTGTGAGTCTTTGATATCATGACCACCAGCATTATTGTTTGCTTAGTCACGTTTTTAGCATGTTTTTGACTTTGCAGGTATGGGATCATATCTGTTAGAGACTCTTAATGATCGGTACAGCAAAAAACTGGTTCAGACATATAGTGTTTTCCCTAATCAGATGGCTACTAGTGATGTGGTGGTCCAGCCCTACAACTCTCTTTTGACGCTCAAGCGCCTAACACTCAATGCTGATTGCGTTGTGGTTCTTGATAACACTGCTCTGAGTAGAATCGCTGTAGAACGCCTCCATCTACCAAATCCAACTTTTGCACAAACAAATTCTTTAGTTTCAACTGTAATGTCGGCCAGCACAACCACTTTGAGGTATCCAGGATACATGAACAATGATTTAGTTGGTCTTCTTGCCTCGCTAATTCCCACACCAAGATGTCATTTTCTAATGACAGGATATACACCTCTTACAGTTGAACGTCAGGTACTGTTCAACTCTCTGTATTTGTGTCAAGTTTTAAGTTTTTTTTGTTTGTTTGTGGGAGATTATATCTGGAACACGATAAAAGTATATCCAAGTATTTCTAATCACAACTTTTCAACGTCTTTTCAGGCTAATGTAATTCGTAAAACCACTGTGCTTGATGTGATGAGAAGACTTTTGCAGGCAAGAGGCTTTGGTTATGTTGTTTGAAACCAATTACCATTACATTTTCTCTCATACGATCTATTTGGCAGACTAAGAATATCATGGTTTCCTCTTATGCCCGAACAAAAGAAGCCAGTCAAGCAAAGTACATATCAATTCTTAATATTATACAAGGAGAAGTGGATCCTACCCAGGTATAATTTAGATAAAGTCCATTGGGTACTTCATGCATTTCCTTTTCTATGTTGAAGAGCAGACTCAGAAGCACTAGTCTATAACTAGTGGGCCTCTAAAAGTCATTAAGACACCATTTATTTTTTCTTTACACCTTGACGAAGTTTATTTCATGCTTTTAATAATTAACTTTATAGTTCTTTTGTGCATTCCACTTGACGATTTATGCTATGTGCATAATGGCGATGGTGACCTGTGACAGTGATATATTAATCGTTCGTCCTTTATGCTTTCACCCATCGTAGATCACTTTTGTTCCATCAACACTATTGAGTGTTAATATGTTTTTCCCTCTAATATAAGTGGCGCCAGTTAGTATAGATTTGGTTGAGATAGTAGTGAGAGAACTGAAGGCAGCAATCTACTTGACAACATTCTCGAATGGAATTCTTAGGTATCGGTGTTTCCATTATTTGGCAATTAACAAACCCTTGTGCAAGTGTTAGTTTGATTATTCCTACCTCTATAACTCATCTGGTTTGATTAATTAGTTTGCTAGTGAAAAACTACCTCTTATCTTATTGCTGGTTATTGATTTTGGGCCTAAAACTATTTAATCTCCAAGTATTCTTGCTTTCTGGAGTTTTTTAATTTGAAGAATCTTTTGATTATCGTGTCTAAATTGAAGTTTTCGGTGTACTATTGAAATTAAATTCCGTTCTACAAAAATCAGGTTCATGAAAGTTTGCAGAGGATACGTGAAAGAAAGCTTGTGAATTTTATTGAATGGGGCCCAGCTAGCATTCAGGTTTTGTTCAACAGCAAAAGCAATAACATATATATCACATTTTCTTCTGTTGATTTAATTTTGATTTATATTCTCTCGTGTTCTGGCTTGCTTTAGGTCGCTCTATCCAGAAAGTCGCCATACGTTCAAACTGCCCACAGGGTAGGATATTTTCCTCTCTGTAGGTTTATTGATATCACAATGTTCATTTTTTCACTTCTCATGAATTTGTTTATGATAATTCACTTGTTATACTTATGAATTATGTATTGTTCTGTTGATTTTCCATATATGGTGTTATCTCAATATGAAGATCAATAAAAAATAACAAGAAAACAAATCCTATGTTTATTGGATCTTATAGGTCAGCGGTCTTATGTTAGCAAGCCATACTAGCATCCGTCATCTTTTCAGCAAATGCTTGAGCCAATATGAGAAGTTGCGAAAGAAGCAAGCTTTTCTTGACAACTATCGGAAGTTTCCTATGTTTGCTGTAAGTTACCTGTGGAAAGCGAGTCATTTTACTTTAGATTTGCTACTCTATTGTCCTAGCCTGACCTTTTTATTAATATACATACTTCGTTGATTGAATATCAAATAACTTTGGATTATTTGTACATAAATTATAATTACACTATCCATGTGTTAGAGGCCCCATAGATTGGGCTTGCTGTATTACATCAGGTCTCATTTTGTGGTGATGTTGGCAGGACAATGACCTTTCAGAGTTTGATGAATCGAGGGATATAATTGAAAGTTTAGTTGACGAATACAAAGCTTGCGAATCCCCGGATTACATCAAGTGGGGAATGGAGGTAGTGTCGCATATGCTGTTATTTTAGTTTAAGGCAGATTTATTTACTAATAATGCAATGTTGGTGCAGGATCCTGACCACGTTCTAACTGGTGAAGGCAATGCATCAGGGACAGTGGATCCAAGTTTAGCAGTTTAATTAAGCAGACTTTGATTATGGAATTGTTGGTGCAAATTTCCAGTGTGAAGAGCACTTTTCTCCCGAGTGCGCCCATTTGGGTCGTTTGTGGTTGCTATAAATATGATGGTTGTCACATTCCACAACCTTTAGCAAGTGGGTTTCCTTTTTTTTTTTTATGTAAATCTAAATGGATTCCTTCATTTAGACGCTTCAAAATGATACCATGATCAGTTTTTATTGGTCCATATTTTGATCTATTTCTTCAAATAAATCACAGGTTGTAAGCCTGCGTAAAAACGATCTATCATTGCCTTGAATGTAAACCCGAGTGAATCGCCATTGATAAATAATCGAATACATGTCAACTTGTATTTTATTTCAAACGAAAGAATGCAATAAGAGAAAACAATTGACCTTCCTGTAGCTTTCTTGCTCCTGAAAGTGTCGTCCGTCTTGGGAAACTCTTGCTCAAAGTAAATCACATGGCTGACTGGTTTCTGGTTTCCTCCATTTTTAACCATCGACAGAACGGATGCTGGGTATGCAATATGGTATGTCGGTCTTTATAGATTATTCAGTTGGGTGTCTGTGATGTAAAGCGTACTTGACAACTTCATAGCAGGAGATAACTATACCTACAGAAGGACCAGCCCGACCTACTCGTGGGCCGATTCCAGCAAACAGTCCTTTTGCTCCTCCATCCCTGGTTCCACATCGTAAGCTTTGCCATCATTAATCTCGTCAAAGAACAAAATAATACCATATTTCCTTTCTAATGCTACGTACCTCCATATTTCCAGTAAAGTTTTCCCTGTTGTCATCTTCAATGCCCGGTTGGGATCCTTCTGAGAATACACCCAACGAGAAAAGAGTTAGGGACCAAGAACCGGAAAGTAAGTAATTGCTGGGAGAGGTGTCAACTTCTAAGTAAAATCATAAACCGAACAGAGCACAAACAATGAATTATGGACTGCCTAAAATTTACCTCTATTTGTCTTCTGGTTTTAGCCACATCGAGTGGACAGGTAGCTGCAGCTGCAAGACTTCCTGCAACAAAACCAGATGAGAAATTGGCCCCGAGAACATGTGTTGCACTCGTCTCCTCACCCATGATACCGAGAATTTTTCTCCTTGTCTGGCATAAAACACTGTACCAGTTCAGCTTTCATTTGCTATATAGTAGGAGTGAGGAAAAATGGAAGCAAAACATATTCTTTGAATGCACAAAATTCTCACTGGTTCGAGAGTTGACCAGCATATTGCAGAAAATGGAACATCACGAGCAATTTGTGCTCCAAGGCCAGTCCACAAGATACGATAGTTTTGTACTGCTTGAAAGGAGTAAATTGATGAAAATGTAATAAGCATTGAACAAAGATTACTATGGACCAATCTAAATTTCCTTACAGTTAACATCATATTAAAACCACATCTTTCTCGGAACAACAGGGCAGATAGTTTAAACTGAAGGTGACGAGCACAAAGCATGCTTACAGTTTTGAAAAATATTTGTGCTTCTGACAGGGTTAATGACCTCAAACAACGTCTTCAGGACTCCAGGAGGCTTTAAACCAGTTTGTGCTTCTTTAAATGCCTGTAAAAGGTAAGCAACAGAATGAACAATGAGACTCCAAATAGTAATCTTTTTCGAGAGAGAAACGCGAAGAGCACAACTTGCAGACCTGCATGCGTGTCCGTGCCAATTCAACTGGGTAACAAGAAACACAAGCTAATGAACGAGCAACTGATCCTGCAACTAATGGAACATATGGGGTCAAATTTGGAGAATTTTTGGCTGTGAAATCTTCCATTAAATTGCGAAATATGTCATAACATGGCAAATAGATCCCCACCTGGAAAGAAGCAAAATACCATGAGCACTGATACATGACAGATATACTGACTAAATTAATTCGAGACATTGATTAGATTTCTACAAGATGGAGTAACAATGGCTATATTATAAACTTACAGTTGGAACAGCCAGAGCTAAACTTGCAATCGTGCCTCGCCACAATCTTGCAAAACCCTCCTGAAAAGAAAATCAGTTTGCTGAGTTCAAACCTTTGATATTAAGTACACTCAATTATACATAGCAGGATCTAAATTTATGCAAGATTAGTATTTGGTATGAACAGCTAAACTTCTTAGAAAAACTGGCTCTCCGTGCCAAAGTTGAAGCATTGACTAGATAGAATGATTAGACAAAATGATATAAATTACTGATTTTCTTCTCTTTTAGAGAACACTGTAATATTTTTACATCCAGTATAAAGCTTTTAAGAGTCTGATGTTTCCTCTGATTCAAGTTCATCCCATAATAAAAAATGGCCTAATTTATGAACGACAGATTGTGAAGACTAAAGGAAAACAAGGAAAGTCAATCATTCAATGAAGTGGTACATTCTTGATTCTAGAAATATACAGATAAAAGTTATATCCATAAATTATAAAATAAAAGCTTTTTTAAAGCAGAGACCAGAAACCGAAAGGGGTATATGAAGTCCTAGAAATATTGTTCAATCTAGCAACTATGTCCTACAAGCAAAGAGTATTTAATATACACCCAGTCATTTTGACCAACCTGACGAATGATTTTATAGAAGACATCTACAGTGCCATGATAACGGTTGCCCGCAGCAGAACAACCTGGTCGAGAGCTGAGAACTTCTCGTGTGCTTGTGGTGGGACATCTCAAATCTGGAAGCATCTAAGACATTGTAGAAAATGTCACTCAACATTTAGCAATGTATATGAATCAAGCATCTATAACAAGTACTTTCCCTTTCAAATCCTCTATGGTTACCAATGAGAAAAAAATAGGCATATAAATGTACATTATTTTTCATCATTAAAAAATGAAATAGGTAAAACAGGAAAGATTATAGAAAACAATGGCATATTCAATTTTCAAATGAAGCCCATGAGGTATTAGAGAAAGCAAGTCACGAATACAAAAGTATAAATTTTTAGTCGGAAACAGGCCCTAAACATACCGTATTTGTCTCAAAACACGTTGTATGGCATAGCTGTTGATATGTAACTCCGGCAGCTTGGGCTTGCAACCTTGTCTGAGAGAAGAAACAAAATGCATGAAAACCCACTATATACCTTTCAAAACCCTGAACTTGAAACACAAAACAATGCAAAAAGACAAATATGCTACAAGATATAGAAGCTTACAACTGCTCTTAATCATTCATGTAACAAAGTAAAGGCTTTTTTGAAAGACGTTAAAAGGCTCTACAAAGCGACTTTTCAAGAATCACCTGACATGGTGATTATCAAAACACTTACACAACATGAATTTTCTAAAAACAACTCTCTTCATCAAAATTCTCTCATCATAACTCCTGAATTTCCCATGTTTCATTCCTTGAGTTTTTTTTTCATACTTTCAATAAAAATCACAATTCTTCATCGATGTCAAAATGTGATTAGATATTGAACTACGTTAATTTATAATTACTACAAATCTAAGGTAGATGTATGTCTCAACAATTTCACACATTCAAACACACTTTTTAATACACATTTAAACACTAAAATAATTACCCAATCAACTACCAATGAAAACACTTTTTCTCCTAAAAATGCTTAACAAAAAAATTGACCCTAAGACAAGTAAATATGATGTTCTAACCAGTAGCAAGAGAAGCTGAATTCATAGCAGAAATCTGTTGAGCCTTTTTTTTAAGCTAAAAAAAAGCTGGTTACCCTCCTACTAGTAGCCGGAGAAGAATTCTTTAGATATGAATAAAAGGAAAACCAGAGGAATCAACTCTATAAATGTCAAGCAATATCGTAAAGGAGAGAGAAAAAAAAGAGTAGCGGACATAGAAAGAGGAAAGGCGTACTTTTGCAACATCGAGAGGGTTAACGAGGATGGCGGAAACTACAGCAGCACCAGAAGCGGAGAGGGCTCTCTCTTTGAACCCCAAATCAACATCAGAGAGAGAAGCAGAATAGGGAGGTTGCTCTGAAGAATCTACCCTGCCGTCGTTGATCATCGTCTCCGACATAGAGGAAGCGTGCCGTTACAATCGAAATCAACTCCGATGGCCGCTGCACTTCTCCAAGAAGGTAAACTATGTGGTGAGCTCAGCACTCCCGTCTCTCCCTCTCCGAAACTCTAATGCAGCCTAACCTGATTCTTCGAGAATCAAAATACGTGGAAATGAAACAATAAAAAATTCGAAAGAAAAACTTCTTACCAAACTTCGTACATTTGTCTTCTTCCTCGTTCAGATCAGTGAATGGATGACAACGCGAAGGAGTTCCCCAGAGATTTGAACGTCACTCGTCTTCCGGTGCAGAGAGAGAGAGAGCGAGATTCGTGGCGTGAGGCAAAGGGCGCCAAACGCTTGGTTATGGTGTACTGTGAAAAGCTCTTCATTCCAATTCTTCCTTCAGTATCTTCCTCCTCCTCTAGATTTAGGACTTGGGCTAATAATGGGCCTAGCCTCGGCCTTATTCAGTTTTTTTACCAATAAAAATATAATGAAAACTAATAAAACAAACCCTAGACTTTGTAGTCAGCAACACATTAAATTTTAAAGAAATTTCATGGACAACTAAAATCTCAAATTATGAAGAAAAAAAAATGATGCAAACCTTGCCGTCACGTTTTCCATAAACAAATGCCCGTTGGATTGAGGGACGGACGTCCCTTAACGAGGTTGGACTCCCTCCACTTACGAATGACATCCCTCGTCCCACAAAAGATGTCCCTCGACTTAAGACGGATGTCCCTCATCCCATAACGGACGTTCCACGACTTAAAAAATGGACATCCCTCGAGTTAAGATGGACGCCCCTCGACTTAAGACAGACGTCCCTTGACCAACAACGGACGTCTCTCAGCTTACAACAGACGTCCCTCCACTTACGACGTCATTTAGCGTTGAAGGACATCCATGGATGCTAGGGGATGTCCATTGATGTTGAGAAACGACATCATTTAATATTAAAAGACGTCTATATTGAAAGAAAACGTGATTGCGAGATTTACGTTGTTCTTTCCTATAGTTCGATATTTTAGTTGTTGGCGAAATTTCTTCAAGTATTAACGTGTTGCTGATCCCAAAGTCTAGAGTATGTTTTGTTAATTTCCCAAAATATAAATAATAAAGTACCCTCTTAATTTAAAAGTCATTTACAACTAATACTTCAAATTTTCTTTTGAATTAAATATTTTAATTATCAGCAAATATATCATGTCGTTATTTAACCTGTTAAATTCATAATGTGAAATATATGTGATGAACTTTCTTTCTAATTCTAATTGAACAAATAATTTTCTGGCAGATAAAAAATGCGTTAAAAATAGAAAAAAAAAAAATTTGTGACGTACATTCTTGGGAATAGATTAAATATCTATTTTTTGTATATAAAAAATATTCAACTTTGATGCCATAATGTAAATTATATTTTACCTAAATATATAAAATATGAATTTTTAAAATGCTCAATTACAAGCCCAATGTCTCTTGTTAATTTAATTTTCTTCTATTAAAACTTAAAACGTGATTTGTCCCAACAAGTATGGATTGAGGTACAATTGCTTCTTGCTCCCACAATAGTAAGAACAAAAATTTGATCTCCAAAATCACAATTATTGTGTTCTACTTCTTCCCTATCATTTTAATAACCAATTCTTTTATTAAATTTATTGGATAACTACACTCATTTGTGGTAATATATCAAGAAAATTAACAAAACAAACATGCAGTTTTGGTTAGCAACACGCCACACTTTGAAGAAATTTTTTAGACAACTAAAACCTTGAATTATAAAAAAAGAACGACGCAAACATTGCAGTCACTTTTTTCGTCAATATAGACGTCTTTCAATATTAAACGACGTCGTCTTTCAATATCAATGGACGTCCCCTAGCATCTATGGATGTCCCTCAATGCTAAACGACATCGTAAGTAGATGGATGTTCGTCTTAAGTCAAGGGACGTCTGTTGTGTGACGAGGGACATCCATCTTAAGTCGGGGGACATATGTTGTGGGATGAACGACGTCTATCTTAAGTTGAAAAGGATGTCCATTATGGGATGAGGGTCGTCCATTGTGGGACGAAGGACGTCTGTCTTAAGTCGAGAGACGTTTCGTTATAGGATGAGGGACGTTCGTCGTAAGTGGAGAGAGTCCATCCTCATCGAGGGACGCTGTCCCTCGATCCAATGAGCCTGACTCTGTGTCTGCCAGCACCCCTCCTCCCATCCTGGACGGATGGTCCTTGATGTTAACATGAATGCGGCGTTTGCCTCGATGTTTTTTGACAAAAAACGTGATTACGAGATTTTCTTCGTTTTTTTTTTCATAGTTCCTCGTCTAATTGAAACCGAGCTGTTCTATTGCTTTCAAAAATTTAAAAACTGAAACAAAACTTGGTCGGTTTTTGAATCAAACTAAAATCAACCTAATTTTTCAATTTTGTTTGTTTCGATTTAAGCTTTGTTTCAATTTTGAGAGTTTTTTTTTAAGCTCGTTCTAGGTTGATTTAAGCTCGGTTTTTGGTTGGTTTTTATTTTTGTCGTTCAATTCAATTTTTTTTTTTTTTTTTGTAAATTTTTTAAATTAAAATAAAATAAATTATCGACTTTTCAAAAGTTGCTCTTAACATAAAATGTTATAATAATTCAGGGCCGCGCGGCGCGGCGGAAGGGCAGTGGAGGAGTTGACTGCAGAAGCTGGAAGGTTCAACGCAAATCTCCATTTTCCCAATCCATTCCTCACCCGGCTTCAGCGAAACTCCTTTCTCAATCGCCGCAGCATCGACGCACACCATCTGCTTGTACTCCTCGTCTCCTAAATCCGCCATTAGTTTCGCTTTCTTCTCCCACGGATTCCAAACCACTGCGCAGTAGCAACACAAACACGATCAGTCTTCTTCTTCATCTAATTCCATATTTTTCAATTAATAATCGTTGGCAGCTTACCTACATCAGGTAGCCCCTCCTTTCTTATCACGAACGTTCGCTTCTTTCCATGATCCAACACTGCAACTACGTTCGGAGAACTCAAATAAACTCGCTCGACCTGCAAATTAAGGCCAGGATTACCGTATATTCCGAAGATAATCCGCGATGAATAGGTAAAGACAAAAGCGCACCTCGGATTCAAAAGTCACTGCATCTCCTTGTTCTGTGAAACGATTTCTCTGGCATAGATTATCCAGGTAGTCGAGCGTCTCCAATCCTTCTATCCTCACTTCACTGCAGGTCAAGATCATCTTGAAATCAAATGAAATTTCTCAATACAATGAATGATTCATTCATCATGGGCAACCAAACAATCCAAAGTTGGTGGTTTTAATGCCTTGAAAATGTTCGAACCTTATGTCGGAAACCAAAAAATACGTGTGATACGCAAAGGAGAAACTAAATGTCTTGCCGTCAATGTTTTTAACCCGCGATGTAAGAGTCAGGCTCCCGTTCGATGCCAACGACACCCGGAGTCGAAATTCGAAGCTGAAAAGATCGAAAGACAGAAGGGTAAACCTTAAACTCAAGATTTATGGATCAAAACAATTGTTCCTGTCTCTAAAAACGAAGATCTGAAACAGAGTAGTAAGAGAGAGTTGAACAAACCTATGGGGCCAACATTTGAGGTCTTCTTCAGATGGAGTTAGAAGTAAATCAATGGAAGCTTTCCCCTCACAATCGTCTGAGCTCAATGGTGGAGGGCTTTCATCAATTACCCAAATCTTGTTCCTTGCAAATCCCCGCTGCTCGAGCAATCCGCAGTGTCCAAACTGTGAAAACAAATTTTCAGAGATGATTTTCGAGTAATTAAGGGTATATACGCATCGAGGATGGAGAGTACCTGGGGGAAACATATAGGTATTCCTCCCCTCATGGCTTTAGGTGGCTTAAAAATGGCCTGCAATTTCATCCATCTCTTCAAACAGCCATTGGAAATGAGATTTAATAGTTATATTGTTCAATTCCATCCTATTTGCATAAGAAATCCTACTCGATCAACTTAAATTCGGGGTTTTGCGAGGGACGGTGGCGATCCGCGAGTTAATTAGAAGAAATTAGGATCTAGGAATTGAATGCTTAGTTAAATTTAGCACCTTACTACTAGTGAATAGAAGTTCTTCTCCATGCTCATTTCTCCATGAAGTTACCTGTCCTCCATGCAAGCTAACCTACATCAAAGAAATCCAGCATTGAAATTCAACCTCAATCCACCAATTTAGTCAGAAAAATTTAACATTTAACTCCAATCAGGCTGAGACGTTCTTACCCGAGCCGATGATCCATTTGCGCTTCGAAGATCGACACAATCGATCCCATTCCAGTCTTTTGAGATTTCATAAGCTGATCTACCAGCACAATCCCACACAGTGGCTGAATGGCCCATCTCAGAAGAAGAGCAGAAGACTAAATCTCTCCCCTCTAATCTATTTAGCCTCAAATGCAAAGAAAACCCTAGAAAATCACACTACAACAGCTGAAGATCTAATTTAAACATCAATCTTGTGACTTACCTATAATCTAAACATACCCTTTTCCTTTCCCATTATCCAGAAGTTACAAACTCGAAGACCCATTATAAAATTAACGATGAAAATGTATTATCAAACCCAAAACCCCAAATACAGAAACCTAAACGGGTGAAACGCGTAGCAAATACGCAAGAAATCTGAAGAAAGTTTGTCATTTTACAGCAGATGTAGACAAGCAAACTTATCTGAGGAAACTTTTATGAGTAATAATGAAATTAGTAAATTGAAACCCATGAATATACCAACAAAAACAAAATGCATGAATGGCCGTATACTGTCAACCAAGAGAGAGGTTTTCAAATGCAGAATCCAAAACCCAAGATTAATGGAGGAAGAAGAGTAAGCGATAAATGAGGATAAGATGAGTATTTTTCTAGTTTTGCAGAGATCTAGGACGTGGAAATACGACAAGTTCATGTTCTTTCTCTATAAAAACTCCAACTTTAACTGGGAATTTCAAGATTAAGACTTTGAAAGTCCTTCAAGTCCCATTTTATAATATATAGGGTAAATTACAAATCACCATCGTGGTTTATAATTAATCACAAGTCAACTATTATGATATTTTTTTTAACAAGTTAACCACTAATGTATGGAAAAATAACAAACCCAATATCGCAGTCACGTTCTCCGTTAACAAGTTGACGTGAGACACGCAGTATCTCAAGACACCGCGAGACATGCAGTGTCTTGAGACTGCAAAGGCACCGCGACTCGGTGTTTTCCCAAGACGCCGCTAATACGCGTTGTCTGCAAATAATTCAATTATCATTTACAGTGTATTAAGCCAAGGCAGAAAACGCAAGCATGTAAGAGAGAACATTGTCACGGTGTTCATTGGCGTCTGAGAAGAAAAACACTGTGGCGTCTGGAAAGAAAGACGCCTAAATCTCAAGACAAATCAATTTTTGAGGTGTCTTGATGCAAGACACCACAAAAAGTGCGGTGTCTTGCAACAAGACACCGCAAAAAAGTGCGATGTCTTGCACCAAGACACCGCAAAAAGTGCAGTGTCTTGCAACAAGACACTGCAAAAAGTGCTGTGTCTTGAGATTTGGGCGTCTTTCTTTTTAGACGCCACAGTGTCTTTCTTCTCAGACGCTGATAAACACCGAGACAATGTTCTCTCTTACGTGCTTGTGTTTTCTGCCTTGACTTAATACACCACAAATGATAATTGAATTATTTGCAGACAACGCGTATTAGCGGCGTCTTTGCAGTCTCAAGACACCGCGTGTCTCGCGGTGTCTTGAGATGGTGTCTTGAGACACCGCGTGTCTCACATCAACTTGTTAACGGAGAACGTGACCACGATGTTGTGTTTGTCATTTTCCCATACGTCAGTGGTTAACTTGTTAAAAAAAAATACCATAGTGGTTAACTTGTCATTGACCACAAACCACGATGGTTGATTTGTCATTTACCCTAAAAATTTTACGTAAAACAGCGGAATACTTTGAAATCTTGAATTCAAAAGATAAAACCATGGTAGAAAACTTAATAAAACCAATACCATAATTAAAAATTCTTCCTTCACATTATCACAAAATTTAAATCCCTTTTACATATTTCCTTCTTTCATTAGACTAGTCAGCCACAATGTTCGCAATGCGTAAATTTCCTATCAACTGCTTTATTTCTCGTTATCATATATACCTACATCACAAGAGAGATAATGAGTCTAATGCTCAAAAAGAGATATAAATTAAATGCGATAAAATATGTATGTTGACTCTATGCACATGTGATCTGTCAGAAGAGAACCTATCTCTTTTGCTTTAATTAACATTTCACTTTCAACCAGAATATTGAAGATACTTCCCACAGAGAGATAGATACATCCTCGGGATCTAGCCTGAGCAGAACTGGTCACTCAATCTCTACGTGGGAAGAGATACATTATCTCATAGTTCTCCCAAGCATCACTGTCACTAAACTCCCTAACCTCCAACGTTTATTTACATACATTACATTCATTATTATCTCGTACAATGTATGATATGCAACTCTAATTGACATGTTTATATGATGTCACATAGCAATTCATATAATACTAGAAAACAATACAATTCAACCACCATTGAAGCATGAATCATGAAGCAAAGCAACTGTAATCAATCTTATGCATGCTGTAACTATCATATTAATAATATAGAAATTCTACATGATCATCATTACCACCGACTGTTTTATTTACACAATGTTAAGTTCTTGAACATGCTGCAAACTAACATCTTAGCATGGTACTATGACTCACGTACATGTTGTAAACAAACATCCTAACAGAGTATTACTCTAACACTTCAACATTCATAGGTTATCATCTCAAGATATATCAACAGAGGATAATCACCAACAGAATACTATTTTGAATCACAAAGCAACATCAACATGAAGGTTCTCAATCAAGCCTCTAGTATATGTTATGTTATCCCAAACAGAAAATTGATAATTAAATCTACAGAACAATCATGCTTTATCGAACTCAACAAGATATTCAAACTCTATAGAACATCATTATCAACAAGTCCTCATCAATAAATTATGGTAGCATGGAATGAATACAATATCATGTCATCAGTAAGTTTTCTATCCAACATAGCAAAGAATAGACTTAACATTTTTTCCCTATTCATTACCGAACATAGAAGGCAAATATACTCTATAAACGCCAACAGGAAACATGCAAGTTTTATAATTTATTAATAGGGAAGGAAACAAGCAGTTTTTAATCATTGAAGCAGAGAATTTTTTCATCAACAAATAACACACAAACCTAAACCTGTGATGTAGGCCCTTTCGGGCAAAGCGCACACAAATCTCTTACCTTTCACCTTGCTAAATCTTTTTCTGATGAAATCTCCCCCGTCGAAATCCTCCACCAACCGCACACAATAGCTCTAGAAATTAGAAGAACAGATGCCGAGAGAAGTAGAGAGAAACACAAAAAACCTCTCCTCTTATGCCAAATCTTCTACTATATATATACTAAAACTCACAGAACGCGATGAGGAGGCGTGACCCCATTTTCCATGCAATTCAAAATCCTCCAGACGTCAGTTACCTATTTTTTTCGTAACTGACGGATTGCATACTGGTCCATCACCAACTTACCGTGATCGACCGCCATTCATTGACAATCAGCCACAAATTTTGTTTCCTCAAAATTGTCAGCCTAAATGTCTTATGCTCATTTGTTTTAATGATGAATATTGTGTTTGCAATTATAAGTTGTTTATTGATATTTATTGAAATTGTGTTTAATTATATAATCATTATATTAATATTTATATTCATCGAAAATACTCTCAAAACGGGTATTATGTTGTGCTAACATGTTTATCTAAGTCCATGTAGTGAAAGATATCATTTTGGGACTTAGAGAAATCAAGAAAAAATGAAGCAGCGAAGGAGTGAAGCAGCGGACTCCCTCAAAGAAGAAAATGACATCCTACTTATTAAATCAACGAAGAAATGAAGGTAGCGGACGTCCCTCATGAAGGAACGGATGTCTGTTTTTAAGCAAGGCGAATGGTCGTTGGGCAAACGAGTTTTGTGAAGGAATGGACGTCCTGTGTATGAAGAAATTGAAAAACGGATGTATGTCATGATGATATAGACGTCTGACATATCAAGCTAAAGTAGAAATGTCAGTTTGCTTCTAAAGGATTTGAGGAACAAATGTCCATCAATGAGAAACGGAAGCCCGATATATGAAGCTAACGAAGGCAGCGATCAAATGCGCTAGTCAAAGTTTTCGTCCAAAATGGTATACAGATTGCACTGGAAGATTTCGTACAAATCAATGGACAAAGCGTGGTTGAAGAATACGATCGAAATGCATTACAGATTACTTAAAAGTTTTATGAACGCATCAGCGAACGAAGTCACGGTTGAAGAGTGCGACCGTAAAAGCACAGATTACACAACGACTAGTTTTCAACGATCGGATGAGACCGAACCAAAAATGATTGGGTCGATTAAAAATATATTGTATCTATAAATATAACACACTCTGAGAATTGAGAATTGAGGCGAAGCTGTGTAACACCTTCAAAATTTTATTTTCCTTAAAATCTCAAAACCCTAAAAAGTTTTCTCAAATTGATTGAAATTTAGGTCAAATTAATTTAGTCAAAATCCTAATTACAATTTTAGAATTTCTTGAAATCTTCAAAGTTTTTAATTAAGTGAAAGAAAATCTAACATTTATTGGAGAATATTTAATTTAAATTTTTAACCAAACATTTAATAAATATATATATGAAAATACATAAATAAAATTTGAAATTTTCTACAAATACAATACTAATGAACAAAACAAGCTACAATACTTTGATTAATAAAAGTACTAACTTAAACAAAATTTTAATAATATTCTTAAAATTCCAAATTAGGATTTATTCATTAAAACGATATTTAATCAATTAAATCACTCCTCTGACCCAATGATGTCCTCATTTATATGCTCATCTGTCTCTGGAATATCCTTGATCAGCCAAAATCCATCTTCTTTTAAAAATTCACCCACATCACAAAACTAAAGGTGAGATAAATTCAATATGTAAAAATATATGTATAATTAAATCAATTTTATGTATTACCGAATTTCCATCATTAAAGTTACATACTGGTTAGAATTTATTTTCCACCATTACCAAACTTCAAGCTTTCATTAGTCATCACAAGGTTTCATGCGCTCATGCTTTCATTAGCTATCTCAAAGTTTTCATGCATTTAAGCTCTCATTAGCCATCACAACATGCTTTCTGTCAATTCCATTAGATTCATACGCATACAAGATAACCTATCATTTTTTCTCTTTATTTAATAGTATGTTAATATCTAATCATACTTGTGCATTTAAAATATCGGGATAAAAAAATAATATAATAAAGTTGTAAAAAAATAAAATAATAATAATATGCTTTGTGATGTATGGCCAATAGCCAAAACATTGAAAACCAATATCTTTACTTACCTAGATTCTGAGAGAGTAAAGGATTTGGGTATTCCTGAGTTTTCAAATAATCTAGCCGATAAAAATCTTAGACAGTTCAGAGTTGAAGTCAGGTCGATCTAGAAAAGTTTAGGAGAATTTTGGGTTGAACTTTGGATCGGGTTGGGTTTGGGTTCGGGTTCGGCCGAGGAGGAAAGCCTTCGTCGGAAATGGAGAGGTGAGTTTCTTCTTCCCTCAATCTCTCTATTTTCTCTCCTTCTTTTAGGCAATTAGCTCTCAATAAGAACACTCACTCACCACGAGCAAAAACAACATAACATATCTCCCTATTTATAGGTTTTATTTTCTCATTTAATACTTGTTAACCACTAATCAAATTAATGGAGCAACCACTCAATAGTTGTGTCCATAAATTATTTTTAGAGTGAGTGAGTTGGGTGGAAAATCAAATTTTGTAGAAAGTTAAATATGAATTTCAAAAATCTAAACCCTAGTATGTTACAAGTTCTGTCAAATTTCATACTCAATTCTAAATATATTCTTGAGCTTGTAAACCTAACTCTCCTAATCCATAAACTTGATATTTATTTTAGAGAGAGTTGAGATTTAGATTGTACTTTAATTTCCATAATCTTTGTACTCCAACGCAAAGGGTGACGTCCTACGAACAGTCAAAAGCAAGAGTGACGCCCCGAAATAGTCAAAAGCAAGGGTGATGCCTCATAATAGTCAAAGCAAACGGTGACGCTCCAGAATAGTCATTGTGAAGATTTGTTTGACACCCGGAAGTCAAACTTTGCCAATTGGAGAGATTGGGCAATTGGGGATCTCCAAGTGGAACGCTTGGAGCGCAGACATAGAAGGGGGTTGCCTAACCACATGAACAACACCAGTGTCATTTCTCTTTCCCTACTCTCTTTACTTTATCGCACATATTTGTGATTGCTTAATTTATATTTATGTTAAATCACTTAGGATAGAAGAAATTAAATATCATACGAAAAAAATTAGAACACCTAAATTCACCACCCTCCCCCCTCTATAGGCGTGCACGAATCCTAACAATTGGTAACAAAGCATGTTATTAAAAGTTTTGTGTGATATTGTGTCTATTGCACATATTGTATAAATTTGTTGATTTTGCATGAATTTGAATTTATTTGACAAATTTCTTGCCATATATTGTTTATATAATTGATCATGGATTTCAACACTCTCATTGAAGGATAATCTATCTCTAGACCTCCACTTTTTGATAGTTGTAATTATTTATATTGGAATGTTAGGATGAGAATATTTGTTTAATCTATTGATTATGCTTTATGGAAAATCATTGAAAACGGAATAAATATTCTTAGATCATATTGTGAATTTAATGATATAGATGAAAGAAATTTGAATTTAAATGCTAAAGTTATGGATATCTTGTATTGCGCTTTAAATAGAAATGAGTTTGATAAAATTCAAACATGTGTAAATGCAGATGATATTTGGAAAACTCTTTAACTTACATATGTAAGTTCAACTCCAATTGAAAGAGAAGAAATCACATCCTCCGAAGAAGAGGAAATGGTCATCGTATGTTTCATGGCCAATGAATTTGAGGTAAACAATTCATCTAGCGACTCTGATGATAATAGTGATAATGATCATGAATTGCTAGATGTTTTCAATGAATTAGTTGATAATTTTAACATGCTTAAACAAAAGTATAAATCTTTGAAAAAAAAAATGAAAATTTGTTGAAAAAACATGTTGAGATAGCTTAATCTTTGGAAAAGCAAATTAGTGAGCTAAAAAACATGAATGTAGATTTAATTGCTATCGTTCAATAATTAGAAAATGTTATTAGTGAATTGAAAGTGAAAAATAATGATTTGAACAATGTTGTGCTCAAATTTACAAACGGTAAAAAAATTTTTAATATGTTTTTAGGTTCGCAAAGGGTTACATTCGATAAAGCCAGAATTGGCTATGAACCCTTTGCAAGAAAGAAAAAGTATAATAATTTTTTTGTTGGTCCTATGACATACAATATATGTAATTGTATATAACATAAATCTTTTGTTTGCCTGACAAAATTGAATGATCAAAGGGTTAAGTCTAAATTGGTATGAGTTCCTAAATGAACCATAGCCAAGATTAAAGGACCCAAAATGGTTTTGGTGCCTAAGAAAAGCACTTAAGTATTTTTCGATTTTGAATCAAGAGTATGAATAATTGTTTGATGAATAATACTCTTGATTCGATTTAAATTCAAATTGAAGTGATAATTTGCATTTCTTTCTTTGGTATCATTAGTTTTTATTTTTATTCTTCGATTGGTATAATTTTGTTTTTCTTCCATCAATTGGTATTCTAAGTTGCATATATTGGATTGTTGATATTTGATTTTAAATTGTTTTGTTTGGTCTTTGAGATCTCCAATGAATTGAAATTGTACATTGATTTAAGGGGAGATAAATAGTTTTAATCTTGGATATTTTTGTATGATTATCTCAATTTGGTATCATTGAGCTTATCTTTTTACAATTGGTATATTATACTTGAAAATTGGTTGCTTTGGTTGAATTGGTTATCCCTCCATAATTCTATAGGAGGAAAAGAAATTAAAATTATGTAGTTGCTTGGTTGCATTCCCTCCAATATATTGTTTTTGGTATCAATGTTGACAAAGGGGGAATTGCATTTGTTTTCATTCAATTGGATGAATTGGATTGTCTAAACTCTCTATCCCTCCATAGATCCTTGATGAAAACTCAATAGGGGGAGGAATTATTTTGGTTGATTAAATTGGTATAATCCTCCTATATTTTCCTTTGGTTTGAATATTGATAAAGGGGAGAAATTATTGATTTTGTTTTGTCTCATCTCCATGGATTTTTTTTTATTATGACAAAAAAGGGGAGAGGAATATATAAACTGTTATGGGGGAGAGAAATGATAGCATGTTTGCATGAAATTAAATGTTAGATATATTGCATAAACTAAGGGAGAGAAATCATATTATGCAATAATGTATGCACATGCTTAGATTTAGGTATAAACAACTTATAATATTTTGTCATCATAAAAAAATGGAAGATTGTTAGCCTAAATGTCTTAGGCTCATTTGTTTTGATGATGAATATTGTGTTTGCAATTATACGTTGTTTATTGAAATTGTGCTTAATTATATAATTATTATATTTATATTTATTCATTGGAAATATTCTCCAAACGGGTATTATGTTGTGCTAACATGTTTATTTAAGTCCATGTAGTGAAAGATATCATTTTAGGACTAAGAGAAATCAAGGAAAAATGAAGCAGCAAAGGAGTGAAGGAGCAGACGTCCCTAAATGAAGAAAAAGACATCCTGCTTATTAAATCAGTGAAGAAATGAAGGTAGCGGACGTCCCTCATGAAGGAACGGATGTCCGTTTTAAAGCAGGGCGAATGGACGTTGGGTGGACGAGTTTTGTGAAGGAATGGACATCATGTGTATGAAGAAATTGAGAATTAGACGTTCGCCATGATGAAACGGACATCCGACATATGAAGCCAAAGCAGAAATGATAGTTTGCTTCCGAAGGATTTGAGGAACGGACGTCCATCAATGAGAAACAGACGTCCAATATATGAAGCTGACGAAGGCAGCGATCAAATGCGCAGGTCAAAGTTTTCGTCCAAAATGGTATACAAATTGCACTAGAAGATTTAGGACAAATTAGTAGACAAAGCCGCGGTTGAAGAATGCTGCCGAAATGCATTACAGATTACTCTGAAGTTTTACGGATGCATCAGCGGACGAAGTCACAGTTGAAGAGTGCGAACGAAAAAGCGTAGATTACACAACGGCTAGTTTTCAACGGTTGGATGAGGTCGAACCAAAATGGATTTGGTCAACTGAAAAATGTCGTGTTTATAAATATAAGACACTACGAAGCACATTTAAAAAAAACCAAGAATTGAGGCGAATCTTTGCCAAAATTTCATACTCAATTCTAACCATATTGTTGAGCTTGTAAACCTAACTCTCCTCATCCATAAACTTGAGATTTACTTTAAGGAGAGTTAGGATTTAGATTGTACTTTCATTTCCACAACCTTTCTACTCCAACGAAAAGAGTAATGCCCTACAAATTCGTCAAGTAAAGGATGACGCCCCAGAACAATCAAAAGCAAGGGTGACGCCCCAAAATAGTCATTGTAAAGGTTTGTTTGACACCCGAAAGTCCAACTTCGTCAATCGGGGGATTAGGCGATTAGGAATCTCTAAGTGGAAAGCTTGGAGGGCGGACGTAGGCTGGGGTTGCCGAACCGCGTGAACCACACCGGTGTTGTTTCTCTATTTCTACTCTCTTTACTTTATCGCACATAATTATGATTGCTTAATTTATATTTGTGATAAATCACATAGGACAAAAGAAATTAAATATTGCATGAAAAATATTAGAACACCTAAATTCAACCCCCCCCCCCCCCCCTCTCTCCTCTATAGGCGTGCACAGATCCTAACAAAAATTATCGGTCGATCATCCTCCCGTTGATGATTGACTGCTACGAATTTAGCTACACCCTGAATTATTTATCCATTGACACCGATCGATCAGCTCTCTTTAGACGATCGACTGCCCCAGATTTAGCTACAATCTATAATATTTCGCAGCCCACATAATCGACTGGCCACATTTTTTATCAATCGCCAACACTAATATTTTCACAAATTGCCTCTGTAATTGTTTCATAATTACTTCACCAATTTCTCCTCAATATATTTCACCAATTTCTTCTCAATCTATTTCACCAATTACATATAAGTATACTTCATTCGTACGATCATCAACTCACAAATGAAATTAGCCGTTCAACGCCACTTAGACTCTAGTTTCCTTAATACAACCATTTAATGGTTGATCAACAACTTTTCCACGCACAATCTAATAAACTAATATCATCAAATACTCTTATTTTTAATGATATCAAAACTTACGGTATTACATTCCTATGTTAAAAATTATTCCATAAATCTCCAAAATCCTCAAATATTATCACTTAGTTTTTTATGTTTAGAATCATGAAAATCAGAGATATTACAAAAACCACGGGTCATTGTCTGGACGACAGTGCCCACGGTTTGGGCTCTGTGTGAGCCGCAGACCTGACATCTGTTTGGGCTGCGATACAACCTTTTGGGTTGTGGTCCAATGCAAATGTTTGGCTTGTTTTGGGCTCATTTTGGGTCCAGTTTCAGGATTTCCTACCCAGAGATTTTTATTTATAAAGTTTAACCAAAAAATTTAACGACTCTATTTTTGGTTGGGTACAAAAATTTAAATTTAAAATTTGTGGACCATAGGATTTGGATTTTTTGGATAATTGAGCTTGGGTCGGTAATAAGTTCACTTCGAGGTAGAGATTTAATTTTATGTACAGTTACATAATTTTTTCTAAAAATAATATTTTGAGACGTGTCTTAGATAAAAATGACGTGTCCATTTTATGACTCGTCGAATTTTTAGATTATATGTAGTTTTTCACTATATATATTTTATTAAAGCATGCATACAAAATTATTAGATCAACTTGGTCGTATGAACCAAGTTTGATCAACATGATTTGGAGTCTAATTTTACTTTACGCACATTCAACCGTGGGAGGATATATATTTTTGTTGTTAAGTAGAGTAATGAAATAACTATATGATAACTATATTATTTGTATAATTAAGTTATTTAATTTGTAATTGTCAATGTTAGTAAATACGTTTTTTATATTCATTAAAATACCCTTAATACGGGTATTAATGTTTATTAACGTGTTTACCTAAGTCCATATAGCTTATATGTTTATCATTGGGACTTAGAAGAATGACAAATAGCAAAACACATAGTATATATTGACTTTGGAGAAGTGGTGGTCAACTAAATTTCTAGAAAAATGAAGGAGGCGGTCGACCAATTTTGAAATGGTCGGCCAATCAAAAATTCAGTAGGCTTGAGTTTCTTGCGGTCGAGTTGATCAACTGCAAAGTGGATAACCTGCCGAAGAAGCAATCGACCGATGAAGAAATGGTCAACTGTTCGACTGGAATTTACAACGGTAACATTCCAACGGTCGGGAAGCGGTCGACCAAAATAACAGAGTGTATAAATAGAAAGCACTCCGAAACTCAATCCAATAAGTGAGAATCATATCAAAACGTTGCTGAATTTCATACTTGTACTGTAATATCTCGATTTTCCTTAACGAGAATTAAGTAAGGATAAGAGAAATTAATCGGAGGAAAATCTAGATATTAAATTACTTGGATAAGTTTAGATTATTAGAGTATAATTTATAATGATTATTTGGTTTATTATGGGATGAAAGGAAATTATTAAGATTGGTAAAGTGGAAAAATTGGTTAAGGTTTATTGAGTATTGATTTATTTATAAAAGAATTTATATTGAGTGAAAGAATTTAAATTAATAATTGAAATTAATATTAATAATTGAATTTAATATAAATAAACAATTAAAATGCTGATGCATGAACGGCGGTCCATTGGCGCAGTAGCGATCGACCGTCAACCTCGGCTAGCTATTGATCAGCAGCTTACCGATCGACCAGCAGCCACGACGGGCGGTCGATCGACATGTTGGCTGTCGACCAAAAATCTTTGTTTGCTGACTAAACTCCTGCTCTAAATGTTGCACTCCAATGTATGAATTGCTGCTTGCACATGGACGAATCTGCCTATAAATACACAGTGTGATTGATGTGGAAAATGCACCAAAGAGAAGGAGAGGATGAGAGAAGGTTTGGAGAAGTGAAAGGGGAAGAAAAATAGGAGTGAAGTTGTGGGGAATTTGTAAGTAGTTTGAGGGTGGATTCGTTACTTCGCTATTAAAGTGAGAGCTTCAATGGGAGAAATTACACGGACGCTCTTGGATTATTTGGTAACATTTCTATTCTTAAAATTAGTAGATAATTAGTTGATAATTAGTGGGTAAATATTAGTTTCATTATTATTATTATTATCACACTATTATTAATTAAGAAATATTGTTTGTGGTGTAATTGTACTGTGTAAGTGAGTTATGTCTAAGGAGACTGACATTTAATGTAGACCGTTGTGACCCTCCAATCTTTCTTAGGAACTTATTTGGAAAAGATATTCTGTTTAAGAAGATTGCTAAGGGCATTCTTTCCTAAGAATATTTTTTATCAGTACTATTCACGTCCTAATACGGTATTAGTGGAAAATGACAATTAGATAATTATTAATTGGTTATAACAATTACGGATTTAACTATTATGATTATGATAGAATAATTGTAACACCCTGAATTTTATATCAGAATTTATTAAGAATAATCAGAAATTAATTAGAGGCATTTGGATTTAACGGATAATTATCGGGGTATTAGCAAAGACATAATTGTCAATTATCATCAAGCGATATTTGAAATAAATCAATATTTGAAATTTAATTGGAAATAATTTAATTGGATTGAAGACGATTAAAATGGAGAAATTTGGAATATTTGGAAGAGAATTGAATATGGTATAGTTGAGATTACAACGTTAAAAAGGGATTAATTGGGAATTAATGAGAATTAAGGGAATGATTTGGAAATAAAGAAAATAAAAATTTAAAAGGGGAAGTAAATTAAATTAGGGAAAGGGAGAAGAGTGAAGGAGACGAGAGAGGAAGAGGGAGAGGGGACCCGAGAGGAGAGGCGATCGGAGATCGCGGGTGGCGAAGCGTGAGACGACCAGCGACGAGTGACGACGACGACGCATCGGGATCGCGGCTGCTGGCGGCGAAGCAGAGATGCCGGCGTCGAATTGCGAATCGGTGCTTGGACTCCCGCGAGCGTGTTCCGCCGGCGACGAATTTCGGTGACGAGTGAGGTAAGCAGTTTGGTCGATTTTCCTCCTTCTCCTCTGTTCTCTGTTGATCGGGCCTGGCAGGAACGGAATGGACCATTTTCATGTAGGGCAGGGGTGATTCCGGCGGGTTGGGCTGCTGCCAGCGACCTGCGAATTGGATGCTCCGATCCGGTTCTGTCTGGAACCCGATTTGGCAGTTTGGGTTGAACCATTTCCACGTGGGACTCCTTCCAGTTGTGATGCTGCCGACACACAAGGTGAGCACATTAATTGGGTTTGTTGATGAATTGAAGAGGCAGACAGTAAGCGGTTGAAACTTAAAGATGGCTGTCGGGTTGGAAAGAATTAAAAGGAAGGAGAAGAGAGTTGCAGTGAGTGTCCTGGCAGTGCTGGGCGAGAGCTGAAGTGGGAGGAGGCTTTGGGTCTTCACAGTGAGAAGGATTTCTTCTCTCTGTATTCTGGATTTGTGAATGTTGGTATTCTGTTTGAGTGTTGTGTTGGCCGATTTGAGTTCTGCTTGGAGTTTTGTAATCATAGAAGTTTTGTGATAATAATGGTCTCTAAGTGTTAATAAATTAGAAATGGTTTTGAT
This sequence comes from Begonia loranthoides, assembly GCA_022433065.1. Classification (NCBI taxonomy): domain Eukaryota; kingdom Viridiplantae; phylum Streptophyta; class Magnoliopsida; order Cucurbitales; family Begoniaceae; genus Begonia; species Begonia loranthoides. Next base: position 3,508,999 of record CM039469.1, read on the forward strand.
GTTGAAGAATAAGTTTGTTATTCTGCTGTTTAGATGAGTATTCTGTTGGAGTTGATTTTCTGTGGTGTTGCATTTTGGTTTGTTGGTTAAAGTTATGCAATAGTGAAGGATTCTATATTCCTTTTATGTATTGAGGACATTTTGTAGGGCTATGAACGATTTGTGATTTCCCTCCTAATATTGTTGGTATGAGACATGTTAAGAGTAAGTCTATTGGATGGAAATAACCTGTTATTGGAATGCTTCTGCTTTGTCTACCATTGGGTCGATATCTTGGATCTGCTTCTGAGCATTTGTGCTGGGTGAAATATTATTTGCTTTGGATGTTAAAAGATGTGGGAATGCCTATGTTGATAACTGTTGAGTGTCAATATAATGGAATCGGTTTGAATACTTGAAATGGAACTGTTTATCAATTAGTAGAAATCTGTTAATACCACAGTTGTTATCAATGTTCTTTAGTTGAATTCTTGTCTATCTATTGAGCTATATAATTATGGAAATTATTATGTTGGGAATAAAATTGGAATTTGCCAACCTGTTGTTGCTTAATTATGGAAGTATAAATATGTTAGATTGGGTTATGCGGCTGGAAAACAAGGTGTTTAATTGGATTTGTTCACTGTTATAGTTATCAAAAAAAAAAAAAGCTAAAAGAGAATGTGTTAACAGGTTGCTGAATGAGTTGTTGGATGAATTGTAGAATGATTTTATGCAGAAATTGTAATGATGGTTGTAGGGTTATAAAGCATATGCTCTGACAATTGATTAAGTTGTTGCTTGGTGCTAGTTGTTGGATAAAGGTTATATTAATGGGTTTATGTAGTGAGATGACCTTTGTTGTTCTGTTATGGATTAGAAATGTTTCTCCTAATTGTTGTGCACTATTGGTATTTTGAAAGCATGAACAGGTTAATGAAGAATATGTTGGTTTAAATCAGAATTGATTAAAAACATAAAGGAATTGTGGAAATATGAAGTGTAATGTTGGACTAATTTATACATGTTGATTTTGGTTCAGTTCACTAATTAGAATAAAGATATCATGAGGATTGGGTAAAAATAGTTTATGACTCGATTTAGATGTTATTATTGGGCTTTGGTATATAGGCCAATAATTTATGGATGGAATCTTGTTGATTTTCGATATACGTTAAGCGTTGTTTCTAGACGTTATTGATTTAGGTTAATTAATTAAGCTCATTATAATTAACGAAATGGTTTTGTTTAGAAAATTCTAGTAAGCAACGTATAAGAATTAAAGATTGAAAAAGACGACAAATGATTAATTGATTTGATTAATAATTAAAAGTTATTAAATTTTGAAGGTACAAAGAAGAAGAGAAGAAGAATAACGGCTAAGGGTTAATGCAAGTTAAAGCTTCGAGGTAAGGAATGGGTTGTCTTGGCCTTGTTCCCTACACCCAAGTAAAGTGTGTGTGAGTTGCTTCGTGTTGAAGTCGATTATTCTTGTTGTTTTACTAGGATGATACTAGGAAATGAAAATGAATTAAGTTAGAAAAAGTACGAATGAACTATATGAATAATGAAATAAATGAAAAGAAAATTATGATGAGAATGATAAATGATTAAATGAAAAGAAAAGAATGATAAATGATGAAATGAAAAGAAAACGTATGATGAGAATGAATGAACGAAAGAACGAAAGGATAAAGGTTTTATTAACATTGTGTAAGTCGTTTCAGATTTTACTATTTTTGGTAAATTATGGAATTTATACATGTTATTATTAGTGCTGGATAGGAACCTTCTGGTTCTAGGTTATATGTATAGTCAATTATTGACACTTAAGCATGTTTTTATGTTAGACGGTTTTCGAGGAACATGTTAGCTTTCGATGATAAGTGTTGCACGTTACTTTATGTTCATGTCATTTCAATTATTCTTTCTATGTGCGTTTACTTATCATTATATATTTAAGTTTATGTTATGCAGTGTGTTTCATGATAATAGAAACCAAGTAGGAGGTAACCATCGGAATGGTGCCCACATGCATGAGTGAGGAAGAACGAAATGAAAAGAAAGAACCCTAAAGGCAGGTATATGCCGGGATAGAATGAAAGAACCCTAAAGGCGGGTATATGCCGGGACAGAATGAAAGAACCCTAAAGGAGGGTATATGCCGGGATAGAATGAAAGAACCCTAAAGGCGGGTATATGCCGGGACAGAATGAAAGAACCCTAAAGGCGGGTATATGTCGGGACAGAATGAAAGAACCCTAAAGGCAGGTATATGCCGGGACAGAAAGGAAAGAACCCTAAAGGCGGGTATATGCCGGAAATAAGGAGTTGGAGTAGATGGGTAGCCCGAACGGCTAGGCCATCTCAAAGGAAAACCTCCAATCTCCAAACTCGATGTACGAGTAAGAAACGAACGAAGAAAAAGAATGTAATGAAAGGGTTGGATTGAGTGGCCCTCAATCCAACAAAGACTAAAGAGAGAATGCATAAATTGTTTTTCCCCATCTCCTTACTGGGCGTAAGCTCACGTCCTTACTTGTGGTGTAGGAAACGACGAACAGATAAGAGAAAGATGATCATCATAAAATGAAGCAGGGATGGATGATTTCGCACATAGGAGATTCGGGTTGGCAGGGCAAAGACCAAAGAAAGTAAAAGGTTATAAATCAAAGAAATTAAAGAAAACAAAGGTTATGAATTTAAGTTTATTTCGTTAAGTTTTTACCGATGACGAAATGTTTGAAAGAATTTTCACGTTTCCGCTATGATTGTAAAAAGGGACATTTTATAATGTTTTCGCAAGTGATATTGTACAACGTTGTCGTAAGAATTTAAATAGATGATTTTTAACACTTCCGTGTAAATTAATAAGTTGATTTTCATGATGAGTTTTAAGAAAGAGTTAGTAGCGATTCGGATTTACGCACTCTGATTGGTTTTAAAAAGAAAATTTTAAATTTTACGCATTTTTAAGATTTACGAAAAATCCAGGTCGTTACAATAATTAAGAGGTAGAATTACTGGACATAATTAAAGAAGTTATACTATCGAAAACGTATAAATTAGATAAGCAAATAATAATGAAAATGTATAAATTAAATATATACTTTTAGTAAACATAAAATTAAGAAAGATAAATAAATAGAAATCAGTTAAGTGGTAATTAATAATAAACAAGGAATACAATAAGTAGTAATTAATAGTAAACAAGAAATATGGTAAGCAGTCATTAATAATTAAGGAATTAACGGTATCAAAATTAGGTTTATAATGGATAAATAAATGATAATTATTTTGAAGGTATTAACAGGAAGAGGATAAATAGCTAAACACGCTAAAGACCACAGGTCAGTGATTGTATGTACTTTGTTCTTCGAACCCTACATCGCAAGAGTTTGGACTTGTATGTCAATTGTTTACAGTTTTCCTAGAATATTAGGTTGTTTACTACTTTATTAGGATAACCAGATATTGAGTATGTTCATATATTGTACTACTGTTTGCTGGATGTTTATTAGAATTTGGTTCTTTTAATGATATGTTTAATAGACGAGCATGTTTAGGGATTTTATTGTAATAGACTGTATGCATTCACGAGCATCATTCATCATGGATTTTAAAAGGATACGAAAATGATTTTACATGCATGGTTTTTAAAGGTGGCTTAATGGATGCTCACACATACTAAGTGTATGGTATTTGTGGAGGGTTGGTCACCTGAAGTGAAGGACCATCAATTGGGCTATAGGATTATACATTGATCCATAGACTGCAACAAAATAAATGTAAAAAGATATGATACGAGGCGAATGGTATGTGTGAGACTGTTTAAGTCCGTGGACAAAGATCGGGACACAGTCACTAGTGGGCTTTTGGAGAAAGTCATTGTCCACTAGCTAAACTTTCGGAGCAAGCCATTGCTGCCATACCAGTTGCGAAATCCTTAGACAAATACCGGGATAGACTGATAAGACTTAAGTTCTTGGACAAAGAGCGAAACAAACTGAAATATAAATGTAAACGGAAAACGAAAAATGGAAACACATATGGTTTTGAAAAGAGCATAACATGTGCATTGTATGGTCTTTATTCATATCACTTACTGAGCATTAGGCTCATTAGTTTATAGTCTTGCGATGTAGGTATATGCTTGGAAATAGATGAATAATACAATGGGCAGTTAATGAAGGGTTTACACGCAGCGGGTTTTGTGGATGGCTAGGCTAAAGAGTAAATGGTTTTGTAAATAAATAGTTTAAGTTTAAATAATTGTTTTATTTAATACTTCCGCTATATTTCAAGAAAAAAAAATTTTTATAAATGAAAGTTATTCCGCTGCTAAAATATCTTAAATGATTATTATTTCTTAACACGATAAATTGGAAAAAGATTTTAAGTAATGGATTTAACACTCAGTTTTAAAATAAAAAACTTACTCTGATATTATAAAAGAAAATTTTTACATTTTACGCGATTTTTAAAGTAAATAAAAATCGGGATGTTACATGTATTATCACCAATCAAATGTGTGCATAGACTTAACTCTCTCAATTCTCAACTTGAGATTTCATATTAGAGAGTTAAGTACTAAAGTTGTAATTTTTATTTCCGCAACTTTTAGTGTACTTGAACGAAAAGGGTGACGCCCTGCGAATAGTCAAGTGGAAAGTGTAAGATCGAAATTAACCTAAGAGGGGAGGTGAATTAGGTTTATTAACTTTTTTTGTACGATAATAGATTTTCTAACCAATATCTAGTATATCACAAGAAAGAAATTCAATTAACACAATGCTAACAATAAGCTAAGAAGAGGTTAGAAAAATCAACATCGAGTTGTTAACGCGGTTCGGCCAAGCACGCCTATGTCCACTCTCCAAGGTTCTCCCTTGAAGGTATATTCCACAAACCGCATCCGGTTACAAATGATTGATCTTGCACGGGTTTCAATCGTACCGTTACAACAAACTGATTTGTAGGACGTTACCCTTTTCACTCGGATACAATTTTCTCACGAAAATTCTCAAGCTCTCACAATTACAATAATCCTCACAACAATCAATTGATCTCACTCAAATACTTTGGAGGATGTGTTTACCACTCAAATTCATGCACAATGATTGAGTCAAAAATTCGGCAGAGCTTCGCTTTGTATTGCTTGGTGTGTATTCTTCTTCGCAGTCTAGGTATTTATAATTTTCCCAGTGCGGACATCCTAAACGCCTTTAGGATCGTCCGCAGTCGAACTTTGGAAAATAGTCGTTGCTGATTTCTGTGTATTTGCGGATGCCAAATCATTGTCCGCATCGTCCATGTTTCCAACAGAATTGGACAGATTCAAAGCAGACGCCAATCCTTACGTCCGTAGCGTCCGCATGACACCGTCCGCATGTCATTGAAATGGACAGATTCAAAGCAGACGCCAATATATCTCGTCCACAGCCATCCGCCTCGTCCGCCTCTACACTGTTCTCTTGGTGACGCTGCATGGCGTCCTCAGATTGAACTGAGGACGCTGAATCCTCTTTGTGCGGACGCGTCAGTGCTGTCCGCCATCAGTCCTCATGCGTTCTCACTTGCACAGGCCACTTTGTAGTTGCACAAAAGATTCCTCTAAGTCATACGAACCTTCCATTCTCTCATAGACTTAGAGAAACATATTAAACATTCCCAATACCCTTGATTAAGGGTATTTCCAATTTAAACACTAAATATGATATTTATAAATTCAACGAATAAACAACTTTTACACTTTAGTTAAATTGCTCATCATCAAAATATAAATACGCCTAACACACTTAGGCTAACAATCTCCCCCATTTTGATGATGACAAAACATATTAACATCGTTGTCACGAATAAACATATTAAAACATATTGAACTATGAGAAATAAAATGAGCAAACATCGCTGTCATGTTTTCTGTTAAAAAATTCAATTTTTTTTCCACAATTGATATGTCCTTTTTTTTTCCACAGTGAACCTATACAGGAAATAGTTTTAGTCAGTAACTTATTTTCTGCAACGGAACACAAGTATTGAACTATATATATATATATAGACATATTTTTTTGTGTGTTTTAAACGTGCACATGTATATGGGCTTAAATTTGTCTATGCCCCAATGGGCTTTCGCCCCAACAAAAAAATTCCACAATTTCAGAAGGAAAGACGATTTCCTGACGAGGAGAGAGGGGGTTCCTCCAATGGTGGATTTGAAGATAGGGAAACGACCAATAGCAAAGCGAGAGACATCCACGTGTCAGCAGCTAGAACAATTGCTGAGCAGAGTCATCAATGGATAAAGGAAGAAGACGACGACAGAAGAAGAGAAAAAATCTTGCCAATTTGACAACCATAGAGAACCAACGCTGCTTCTCACTCTCACTCGTTCACTCACAGTGAGGATTGACTTCTCGGATTATAGCATCCACAGTCCGTAGATTTTAGTTTCTGCTAAAGAAAATGGCAGCCACCGCTTCTTCAATGGCGGCCGCCGCCGTTCTCACCCCTCGCTTCTCTTCCGTATCCGCGCGTACCGCTGCTTCGCCTTTCCTCCTACCTCGCCCCACTTCCGCATTCGCACCCGCATCGATTAGACCTTCCTCAGGTATGCTTATACTGAATGGCAACTGCGATACGACGATTGAATGTTCCCCCATTTTGATTTGTTTGTTGGTGATGAAGGTGGTGTTTCCTGTGGGATTTCATTTTACAATTTCCTACATAATTAGGTTTTTGTAGCCATTTTTATTTTACCTGGAACTTTAGCAGCAACACATTAGGGAAGTCAAAGCATCATAATATTTAACACTTTGTGTTGAGGAAGAAAATTCATAAATCAATCAGGGATATGAAAAATCATTACAAGAATACAAATCCATTAACTACGAACCGATAAATTCTTCACAGTGTCTCGCAGTCGTAGATCATCTACGCTTGAGATTAGAGCCTCCTATTCAGATGATGCAAGTCCTGTTGATACGAGTGAGATATTTAATGACTTGAAGGCCAAGGTATGTCACTCTGATCTTGTCTTTTGAGTGACCCCTTCATTGCTTTGACAATTTTTATGGTTAATTATCCTCGGCATTGGCTGCTTTAATTTCATTCTTGTAATCTGATCAGTGGGATGCAGTTGAAAACAAATCGACTGTCCTTCTGTATGGTGGTGGAGCAATAGTTGCTGTCTGGCTTTCTTCCATTATTGTCGGGGCCATCAACTCCGTTCCTTTGGTTAGTAACATCTAAGAATTTTGCAGGAGGCTTCCATCTTTATCGCCTGATGTCTATGAAATCTTTCGATTTCGACTGATTTTTGTTCTATCTCCAAGAAACTTGTTCTTCTCCTCGATTGATCTGCTTACGCCTTTTGCGTTCAGCTTCCTAAGCTTATGGAATTGGTTGGCCTTGGATATACAGGATGGTTTGTCTATCGATATCTACTCTTCAAGGTAATTTTAGGACCATGAATCATGGGTTTTTGGAGGGGATGCTTTGAAATTTGTCTTTGTGGGCACCGATTATAGTTGGAATCGAATTGAATATGTTCTTCCTTGACTCCTGACAGAAACCATCAAAGTGATCAAGGCCAAATAGGGTTGGAGAAGTTAAAAAATGGATAAATTTACATAGAACCATGCTGTTTCATTCATCTGATTCATTCTTCTTTTTCGTTTTGTCGTCCAGTCGAGCAGGAAGGAGCTGGCAGCAGATATTGAAACGCTGAAGAAGAAGATAGCCGGAACTGAATGAGATGCGAAAACACCAAACATTTCTTCGATCTCTGTTTGCTCTGTACTAGTCATTTGAATTGTCTGCTGTGACTAAGAATAGATTTAATCTCATGTAATTCTTCTCCACTGCATCTTTATACCAATATTTGGCGCATATCATGCATCCACTCATCCAAATTGTAGCTGTCATGTGTTTTTGGTGATGCTTCTGAGTTTTAGACAATATGTGCACTTGGCAATATCTATCACACCGGCTGTAGGTGCCTCGTATTTATAATACTTTTGCATTAAATGACATATTGCGTATTGTATATCAAAAAAATTACAAAGTATTTCTGTTTTTTTTTTTAGCTTTAACTAAAATTTTTTATAAAATCAATTTATTATTAATAGAAAATTATCCGTCATAGTTTAATTTCTCTGCAATTAGTTGACATTTTCAGTTGGTGGAAATAGTGGAATCTCGTGAACCGTTCATTCGGATTTTGAACGCAAGTTGCATCCAAAATATTCGTATAGAAGGAGTCACACGTGCGTATGCGTATCAGTTGCAGAAAATATTTTTTTCGCAGCGAAAACGTGTCTTTTATTTGCGGAAAGTAAGTCTTAATCCAATAACTTGTTTTCCTCAGCAGAAGGTATGTATTCATTGCAGAAAGAGTATTCTCCACAGCGGAAAGGGTATTCTCTGCAGCGGAAAGAGTATTTTCCACAATGAATACATGCATTCCTTTACCTTTTAGTATATAATTTCACATTCCGATCCAGATATAGCAAACTAGTTAGAACGATTTTCTCAGAGAATTCCAAACCCTAATCTTTACCCTCACTATCTTATCTCTCAACCCACAACAGGCATGTAACATACTAGGGTTTAAATTTTTTGAATTTCAAATCAGAATCTATCATAGCAGTTTGTATTTTACAAAATTTGTTTTTTTCCCAAATCAAAACCAATTTCAACCAACCCTAACCCTAATCTGCGAAAATAATAAAAAATCTCTCCAACTCGGTGAAGAATTCGAGCTGAACGGGATTTTCAACAATTTCAACTTGTTGAGTGAAATCCATTGCAAACTCGGATTATGGGGAAAATCTGGTTGTGAATCCTCCTTATAAATAGAAGTCTCGGTGAAGGAGAAGAAACTCACATTTGAACTCAAAGTCTCTCCACTCCATTGCTCTCTGTCTACCTTCCCGGCGAAGAAATTTCCTCCATTAACCGAGCCCAATGCAACGAAACCCTCCCTCCAGCGACGAGTCTCTAGCAACGGCAACAACGACAACCAGAGGCGAAGTTCTCTGTCTGTCTCTCTCTCCTGAAGCATAAACGAGTTTTGCCATTTCTCATGTGAAGAAGAAGAAACAAGGAAGAAGAAAAAGACCCATTTTAAATTGGAGTGAACTGGACAGCGAATCGGTTTTGCCCAAACCAGACCAGTGAACCTGACCGAACCTGAATTGTTGGACCAAACCTGAGATGTTGAACCAAACCGAACTTGCTGGACCAATCCGAACCCGACCCGGTCCAAATTCAACATAAAATTCTCCCAAACTATCCAATTTCGACTCTGCTCCTTTTAAGGAATTTATCGATAAGGAATTTCTGCCCAATTTCTTTGAAGAAATTTTTTTTAGGAGAAATTTAATTACGATTAATCCTTTAGGCAGGTGATGCGAACCTAGGGTATACGAAACCTAGACCCAACAACGTACGCGGAAAAACAACTGATCGTCTCACGAAACAAGGTCTAAAGAGTGGAACTTCGACCCTAGTCAAACTTATCGACTAGAACCTCAGTTTTTCGAAAAGCAACTTGACCCTAACCAAACTCGTTGGTTGAACCAAAGCTATAAAAAAAGGTTCAATCTTTCAAGAATCCATTTGAAGAGATCAAGTTCTTCGCAAAGAACTCAAGAGAAGAAAATTTCCCAAAAAGCAAAAACTCTCAATTCAATTTTGTTAAAAGGTTCCAATCGTTGTTCGTTAAGGTGCTTTTATAAGCTAAAAACTAATCCTAACAAAATAAGTAAAAACTAGGATAAAATAAGTTTAAACAAAATTTAAAATAACTCAAAATAGCTTGAAAAATGGTGAATGGGCGTGCATGGAGCTGTTGGGCGCACGTATATGGGCAGTTGGGCAAGCTAAACTACAGGTGCGCGCGGGCTTCGGACAATGCAGCTGGATTGGCGCAATGGGCTGCAGACTGTCAGAAGATGTGGAGCTGTCGGGAAGAAGCGCTAGGTCGTGCTGTCTGAAATGGCCGTTGGGCCGCACTCTGTCAGAAAGGGCGCTGTGTTGCACGGGAGATGGGCCGCAGTGAGACGCGCTAGTCGTTTGGACAGAGGCGCTGGAACGGCAAGATGCGCGTGCTAACGGGGGGCAGTGACAGAGCACGGGCTCGTTGGCACGTAGGTGGGTTGACCCTGATGTGCTGTCGCAATGAAGTACTGGGTTGGGCTGCTGCCTGGTGTGCTGCTCGGGCCGCGCTGTCTGAATGCGTGCACTGTCGGTGGGCCTTTGGGCTTTTGGAAAAATGGTCTGCATTTGCATCCTTTGACTTGGGTCTCCTCTATTATCCTCTCTTCAATGCTTAGCAAGCTCTTCAAGGCTTTTGGATCATCGCTTTTGGGCCCCCTCTCTTGGACTTCTTTCTCAAAAAGTTTTGAGTTTTCCTTCACCTCCTTTATTCTTGTCTTTGTCTTTGTGTCTCCAATGCCTGTTAATGGATCTTGAACTTTGTAGTTTTTCCAGATCATATCAACATGTTAGATTATTCGAAGGCTCAAGAAACCCTAAAATATTATTTTTCTCAGAATCCAAGTAAGTAAAGATATGAGTTTTCTTTGGCCAACGACCCAACATCACAAAACATATTTTTATTTAATTTATTTCTATAACTTTATTCTGTTGTTTAAAATTCTGATGTTTTAAGCGCACAAGCATGATTTGGCATTGACGTAAGATTGAAGAAAGATGAAATTGAGAGGTCATCTTGTATGCGAGTATAAATGCATGAATATAATGAAATTGATGGAAAACATAATGTGATGCCTAATGATAGCCTGAACGCATGAAAATTTAAAATGACTAATGAGAGTTTGAACGCATGAAAATTTGAGATAGCTAATGAAAGTCTGAACGCATGAAAATTTGAGATGGCTAATGAAAGCCTGAATGCATGGTAAGGCTGAAAAATGAGTTCTAACTAGTTTGTAACTTTAAGCATGGAAATTTGATAAAACATGAGATTAATTTAATTATGCACGTATATTTTTACTTATTGAGTTTTTCTCACCCTTAGTTTTTGTGATGTTGGTGAATTTTTAACTGAAGAATATTTTGAGCTGGTCAAGGATATTTCAGAGGTAGACGAACATATAGATGAAGATATCGTCGAGTAAGATGAATGATTTAATTGTTTAAATATCATTTTTAATAAATAAATCCTTATGAGAATTTTATTTAAAGAATTTATTGTAATTTTATTTAATATCATTTAGTACTTTCATTAATAAAATTATTGAAGCATGTTTTGATAGTTAATATTGTATTTGTATAAATTTTTTACTCTAATTCCGTATTCCAATAGAGATATTTTATTTAATGTTTGACTAAAGATAAATTAAATAGATATTCTCTAATAAATGTTAGATTTTCTTTCGCTTAATTAAAATTTTGATGTTTTCAAGAACTTCCCAATTTTAATCTGAGTTTTCAATAAACTAATTTAACATAATTTTTCAATCAATTTGGGAAAAATTTTTAGGATTTTGAAATTTTAGGAAAAATAAATTTTAGGGCGTTGCAATTGCGTCCCTTAGCTTACAGTTTCCCTCATCATCCAGGTTATGTGTTAATTGATATAGCTTTTATATTTCTTCACTCAAATAACATAATTTTAAAGTCAATTCACAACTCATGACTTACGGTTTTATGTCTCTTTATTTCAAAATTTTTGACATAATAACATCTGTTTATAAATATTCTCAATATAATATATTCATCCATTGCATTCATTAGCATCCGTATAGAACTATTCAAAACTTAATTTACAAACTCATACGAAAGAACAAGTATTCGCCCAACAGCGACCTTGGGACGTCCATCATCCCATCCTAAACATCTATTCCCAGCGACAGACATCCCCATCTTTGAAAAAGTCAATATAACGAATTTATCGTTAACATATATACTTGCAATGCTCTTGTTATTGCTATTTCAATACCTGATATCTATTTGTTTTCCATGTTTTTGGCAGAACACGAAAAGCTTGTAGATGAGTTGGGGTTGTTGCTATAAGTCTTTAAGGGTAACAATAGGCTCTAACAGATGTTTCAACAATAGAATATCACTTCTTTGAATAACCTTCCAATAACTTCCCTTCAATGTAATATCATGCTCTGAAAGAACATTATATTCGAGGAGACCTACTTTCCACCCAATCATCATCTTTTGAGTCGCATAATAAACGAAGTTCATTGTCTAGAGATGTCGAGATCAAATGCATCTCTATAACAGTTTCATGATCGAACACACATTGTTCATTGGCCTGGATTGCCGAAATAGGCTCCACCTTCAATTCTGATACTTTTTCCCTCTTGGATGGTGTTTAGGGATTTAAGGTTGTTGCTTGCTCTTACAGAGAACATCTTTTCCTCTTATATAGATGGAGTTGAAGGTCACTCACGTCGTCATTTAGTATTGAGAGACATCCATGAATTAGGACTTACTTTTCGTAGCGGAAGACACATTTTTGCTACGGAAAGAATAGTTTCTGTTGCGAATACTTGCATTTTGCTACGAAAAGCAAGTCTATGGATTAGGGCTTACTTTCCGCAACGAAAAGAATATTTTTAGTAACGAATACTTGTCTTCCGCTACAGAAATCAAGCTCTTGGATTATGACTTGTCTTCCATTGCAGAAGTAAATTCTTGACTAGAACTATTTTATGTACGGATCTGATGCGGAAAGAGAATCTATCCACTGCGAAAACAAATTGAAATTTTTAATGGACAATGTGATAGCGATATTTGCTCTATTTATTTTTCATAGTTCAGTGTTTTATTTGTTAGCAAAAATTGTTTAGTGGTTGCTATGGTTATTTTTTTAATTACCTTAATTTTAAAATATAATAATTACATTGGCAAAATTTAAAATATAAAATATTGTTATTTGGGGTCAGCGACACGCCAAACTTTGAAGAAAATTGATGGACAACTAAAACCTTAAACTATTGAAAAAGAACGATGTAAATCTCGTAATCACTTTTTCCATAAAAAAAAGGTCAAGACAAACGCCGCATTCACGTTAATGTCAAGGACTGTCCAACAAGGATGTCCAAGGATCAACAACGAACGTCCTTCAACGATGATGAACATCCAAGGCTGATTCATGAAGATGAGTGTAATACCCCGATTTTTTGTAACGGAATTAGGTAAGGGTAATTGAGAAATTAATTGAGGGTAATTGGATTATTTGAATAATTATTGAAGATTTATTCGATGAAATTATTAGAAGTGGCTAAGTGTGAATCTCTCTTAATATGTAAGACGTAAATTATTAATGAATTTTAGAGAAAATGTTAATTTGTGAAGATTATTGAGTGAGTAAATAAATTGTTGAGGGAGAAATTGGTTAAAAATTTATGGGAAATAAATTAAAAATGAAATGGAATTAAAATAAAAAAGAATAGAATAAATGAAATGGAGACCTGGCTTTAGAATTTGGTGGAATGACATCGTTTGGGTTATGACGGACGTCCCTCAAGGGAAAATGGACGTCCATTATTGAATATGGAAAATGGGTGGCGTCGTTTGTTAAGAGTAAGTAGAAAGCGACATCGTTTTGATGCAAGGGACATTCCTAATAGACAAAGGACGTTCAAAATAGAAGTAACGAGAATGGCGTTAAAATTTAAGTGGGACGGCGTCGTTTGGAACAAAAGGAGGAAAGACTTATTATGAAAAACGAATGTCCCTTATTGACGAACCAATGTCCCTTATAGTGAAGAATGGACGACATATGTGAGGAATAGACAATAGATGTGAAGAACGAACGATAAATAAGAAATATTGGATGAATTGTGGATCGTTAGATTAGCAAGGGTGATGTCCATCATTCATAGGAGACGATCGTCGCTAAATCAAGGATAGGGCCACGTGTGAGGCACGTGGAAATCAAAAAGAAAAATGGACGCGTTTTATGACCATCAGATGAGGAAGTGAACGAAGTAGGACCGTAGGATTCGAGATGGGGGACGTCCCTTATGGAAAATGGACATCCTTCATAGCAAATTGCATGTAGAAAATATTATAGTGAACTCTTTGAATAAATTGAACGTTCCTTATGGAAAATAAACGTCCTTTATAGCGAATTTCACGTTTAATTCATGGCAGCGGCAAATCGTGGCGGTGATAAAATCTTTCAAAAAGGAATCTGTTCCCTTTTAGCAAATGTTTCGGCTTTCCTTCTGCGAGTGTTTTAGCATTTCGATTTCATATCCTCTTTAAACGATAAGCTGATGTATGTTGCATTTGGATGTGGTGCCACCTAGAAGTTGTTGGTGAATGTCAAGGATGCTAAAACATCTCAAGAAGATTTCTTTCCTTATTAAAATGAAGACAGAAGTATATGAGGAGGACATTTTCTAATTTTCTTATGGAGTAAAGAAAGAGCGAGGGAGAAAGATGCAAAGAACATGAAGAAGAGAAAGAAAATTGCTGCTTTCGGCGTGAAGGAAAGTGTACGATTGTAAGAAATTGTCAAGTGATGTAAGAAATAGAGTGTAGTTGGCCAGTGGAGACCCTACATCACCGGATTTTGTTTCTTGTTGATTGCTACTTTGTTTGATGATTGAATACTGCCTTGGTTACTCCCTGCAAAATTATTAGTATACTGTGAATAAAAGAAATCAAATGCTGTCATGATAATTGGATAAAAGAAACGGGAATACTATCGTCTGTAAGCATGCGAAATGAATTATTCTGTCAAATTTTGGGACTGCCATATGTTGTTGGTTTGTGATACTAAATTACATATGAGTTGTCTATTTGCAGTGAAGTATTGTAATATTCTTGGTCTTGTTAGTCTTTGTTAATTACAGTGTGATGAATAACTTATAAATGCTTTGTGAATTGTTGGTAATCGTGAAGTATTAGACATAAGAATTACTTTGAAGCATAAATTTGTCAATCAGTATATGAACTGCTCTTTGTTTAGTTTAAGCATGCACTGTTATATTACGGCTTCAATAATATGTTTCCTTTTGTATACTATGTACATTATTGTGAACTGTATATGATACGACATACATGCATCATGAGTATGACTTATGAAAATGTTGACATATGCATAACATGTTAATGAAATGAACGAATGAACGTAATAAGCGTGTGAGGGTTCAGGAGAAAAGGTGACAGTCCATCGGTGGTGTCACCCCTAATGGATGTATCTCCTCGGGAGTGACAGTTAGGCAACATGGACCATAGGATGTACCCTTTCTCTTGTATTAGAAATCCCCCTCGCTTGCATAACACAAGAGATTGGTGACGGTCATGGTGGTAACACCCCTAATGAATGTATCTCCTCGTAGGAGTGACAGTTAAACCACATGACTATAGGATGTATCATTTCTCTATAATGAAATGTAAAGAAGGAGATAAGTTATTCTCTAAGACAAACTGTATAAGCACGCATTGAGCATGAGCATGAGCATTGCATTTCATTCTATTTCTTGCTGAGCATTAAGCTCATTATTTTATCTTGTGATGTAGGTATATACGAGAAACAGGAGAATGGGTCAAGGACAGTTGACGAAGGATTTGCACGAGCAAATCTTGTGATTGACTAGACTAATGAATGTAAAAGAAATGGCTTGTAAATGTTTTGTAAATGTAATTAAATTGAAAAAAAGAAAGAAATTATTTATTGAATTCTAAAATGCTTGGTTTTATTTACTTAGTTTCCGTTATGCTTTATAAAATATTTTCAGAAAAGATTTCTATTTATGCTATCGTTTAAAAATGGTTTTTAATAATGAAAAGTCTTCTTTGTTTTACAAAAGAAAAGAAAAAATTTTATAATTTACATGTTTTCAAATATAAGAAAAATCGGGTCGTTACAATGAGCGTCCTGGGGGCCATCGTAAGATCGAGAGACGTCCTTATTGGCTGCTGGATGAAGGGACCGACGTCCTTCAACAAGGATGGACGTCCAAGATGGGAGGAGGGGCGCTGGCTGACGAAGGGTTATGTCTATTAGATGGAAGGACGAATGTCCCTCGATGAAGATGGACTTCCTCCACTTACGGCGGACTTTCCTCGTCCCACAACGAACATCCATTGACTTAAGACGGACGTCCCTCGTCCCACAATGGACTTCACTCTATTTACGACGTCGTTTAGTATTGAGAGACATTTGTGAATGTTAAGGGACATCTATTGATGTTGAGAGACAATGTTGTTTAGTATTGAGAGGTGAGTTTGCGTCATTCTTTTTTCATAGTTTGAGGTTTTAGTTATTTCTTAAAAGTTTAACATATTGCTGACTCCAAATTTTAAGGCATGTTTTGTTAATTTCCCCATAAATTAGGGGTGTGCAAACCGAACCGAAACTGGAGAATTGAACGGGAACAGGTTGATTCGGTTCGGTTCGGTGCGGTTTTGCACACCCGTTCATTTTAGTAAGAACTGAATTGTTTTGGTTCGGTTGGGGGTTTTGGTTTCTCAAAACCGAAAAACCAAAACCAAACCGCGTAGCCAATTTAGGCTTTAGGTTGTTCTGCAATCTGCACTTTTACTGTTCCCGTCTCCCGATTAGTTCCGCTCTTCCCGACTCCCGTCATCCGCCGAGTGTTCGATCGTCTTCGACTGTTCGTCGTTTGTTCGTCGGGATCGTCTGCACTTGCCTCTTAAATCTGCAAGTCAGATTGCAGAAGACATAGACAACTCGCTAGACTAGTCGCTGCTCTGCTTCGAAAACTCACGTCGCCACTCGCCACTCGCCTTCTCGGTCGCTGTCGGAGAGTCCTCTCTGCCCTCTCGGCCGCCACTCGCTAGTCGGCTCTCACCCAGTTGCCCTCAACCCTCCGGCTCCAGTGCAGATTGCTTGGTAAATCTGATTATTTCTAATTGCTGTGATTACTTGATTGTAAATCTGATTTTGCTGTGATTTTTCTGATTCTGATTCTGCATTGTTGCAGTGATTTTGTATCGTAGTTGTGATTCAAGCATTGTTGCAATGTTGCTGTGATTTTGGAAATATTGGAAATAGTATATCTGATTCAAGCATTGTTGCAATTTGCCGTGATTTTTGGAAATATTGGAAATATCCAAACTTTGTGATTGCTCTGATTTTGGAAATAGTTGAGCAACTCTAATTTTTTTAGTGATTGCTGATGCTGTGATTTTGGAAATATTGGTTTAATTATGTGTTTCTGATTGTGAGTCTTTTAGCATGTCTCAATTGTGTTTTATAACTTGTTTTTGTGATTTTTTTTCATTTTATACGTTTGTTAGTATATGAGTGTTTTTGTATAGGGTTTCACTTTCAGTTTAGGGAGAGAGAGAGACAAGAATTTCATTATTTTATATTTGAAGAAAAAAATAGGGGGAATGCGAAACTGGTTTGGTTCCATATCAAAACCGAACCAAACTGGTTTATGAATACCCCTACTATAAATTATAAAGTTTGAATTGATTAGCGGGCGGGACTAACATTTCCTTTTGACCCACTAAGCCATTAAAACCCTTTCCTCCTTTCCAGTCTCCTTCCTGACCATGCCGGCTGTGATCCTCATCTCCGTTAAGTTCTCCTAACATCATTGTCAAAGCATTCCCAGTAACTTAATTCTCAGTTTTTATCTGTTTTTTTTTTTCTGTTTGATTCTGCGAAATGCTTGTGAAATTTAAGTTTGGGGTTATTTGCAAATGATTTTTCGCGTTACATGCGGTTGTTGATTGAAGTAGAGTCTGATGGTAGAAATGATTTACCTATTTTTGAAAAAAATGCAATTAGCGAAATTCTAATGATTCCGATCTCATTTTTCTCAAGGATTTTGTTGGTTTTGCACGAATATGATCCGTATCGTGAAATGGAAATCTCTGATGGTACCATCAATGGAGTCTGCTGGCTACCAATTGCTTCAGCGATGCTCTGTGAGTGGGACTGCAAAGGGTAAATCAAAGACGAAAGCCGGGCAGCCATTGAAGCGCTCTAAGATAACAATTAAAAAAGGTGGCGCTAACACCTCCAAAGCCGGAGGAGGAGGAAGAAAAGTTTCACCTGAACAAGAAAAGCTTTTTGACCAATGCTTAAATGCCCCAACTCCTGTTAGATTCTTAAAACCAAGGGAGAGAGAACGGGAGGCTGCAAGAGAGAAGCTAGGGCTCATTAGCAAAGATCGGCAGCGTGAGATTGAGATGATGAGAAAGGACAAATCTAAATTAGGAGTCTCAAAATCACCTACAATCATCGGTACTCCTGGTTTGGATTTGATCTCACTGGGTTTGGTTGATGCAGATAAGATCCCTAAGTATGAATTGACAGTCGAAGATGGTAGACGACTTGCAAAGGAATATAGTCGGGTTTTGATGCGAAAGAACCGTCAAAGGCAAGCAGCAGAAACAACATTGTTGAGAATGAAAAAAGAAGCGATTGAGGCCCTGCCTGAACATTTGAAAGCTGCTGCCATGGTACCAGATTTGACTCCATTTCCGCCAAACCGGTTCATGGCCACACTTACTCCGCCCATCGAGGGTTACATTGAAAAGGTCAGGGAGGCAGCTAAGAGACGAAGTGGAAAAGAAAAGCTGAGGTGACAGAGGTTAGGAGCTACTTATAGCTTTCATTTCATGTTCTTGTTTGCATGATTTCTGCTTGAAAACAATCCTGTTTGTATTTCTATCAAGTACTCTTGAATTATGCATAATCTTCAGGATGGGATCAAGTTTCTGTATTCTCTACTGTCAGTGAACCATTTTATTTTGCCTCAAAGTAGGAGGTTATAGTACAAATTCTCACGTAGAACCGCCTGTGGGTTTCATAGAATCAAAGTATGGTGACTTATTTTGATCTTGGTACAACTTTAATGTCAATAGGAATAATGGTTTTGCATCTATCATTGTGACCCTCGATCATTATATCCTTTTTTCATAGATCTGATTTCCCATTCCCGGCAAATTTAGAGAATATTGGAAACGAAGATGGGGGACCAGCAATGGAAGGATATGCTGGTACACCTCAAATTGATTTGAATTTGAAGTATTTCTTGCATTGGCAAATACTGAAACAATTTGCCCATCAACTTATATTGTTTTTGGTGCATTTGTTAACTTGGAGGCACGCTGATACTCGTCGAAGAGATGATCTAATAAACCTAAGAACGTGGGCTAATAATTCCCTATTTTATCTCATGACATTTTATCAATTAATGTAATAAATCTGGCATTACTCTTAAAAGAATCTTGCTATAAAAGTGGCAGAAATGAGAGATGCGCAGAGAAGTTGATTGAATGCATCCCACTCCAGAATGCAGATAGATAAAGAAGGAAACAAAGAACAAAAAAATTTGAAAACAACCTGCTCAAGTAGGAAACACTGAAGAACTGCCAGCACAAATATGAACAAAAACAAGACATATAATATCCATACATCTTCAAGCCTACTCAAAGCAGAATTATACGTAACAAGTAGGTGATACCACATTTTGTGTTCTTTAATTTGACGAGAAAACAAGAAAGCAAATGGTTAGACCTACCTATACGCCTCAATCGGAAACATGCCTTGAAACACAGGCTGCAAATGATTATTGCCTGATAGTGAGCTCGGCCCTAAGATGAAGGACTCCATTAATGAAGTAGTGGCAGTCCTCGGCAACAAAGGAATTCCACGGAATCGCAAACAAGTTTCTGTATCCGACTGCCTTCCCCCCTGTGAAGGTGTAGTTTCCTTTGTACTTGCTAATAAATTCCTCCGTAGGTTTCGATCTTGCTGCAAATTCATAGTCCACTGCAAAACTCACAGACCCTTTTTCTTGCATCCCTAAGAACAGTCCAAAACAATGGAATGAGCTTTGCTGGTCCATATTGCAATGTGCCGACAAGAAGAATCCTTGTCCACCCAAGTGAAACGCCTGAGAATAAACCCGACCAGAAGGGTATAAACTTTCACATTCTTCCCGCTTCAGGTCCAGGTAAACCACACATTGCTGACGTGGCAGTTCAAATTCTACAATCTTCACAGGGCGATACTTGTAGGCCCTCTCCACAAAGCGGCGGTTCGAGGAAGACGACTCCTCTCCTGCCAGTATTCGCTGCCGGTGTGGGGCTTCGGCTTTGAAAAAGATGGCCTCAATCACAAGTTTGGATGCCACATCATGGTCGAAGTCATTGCAAGTAAGAACTTTCTTAAGCTTCCGGCAGGTTAAAAATGGGAAACGAATGCAAAGTGAAAGGCGAGTCCGCAGGATTTCTCGCCGCTCCTCCAGCTTCGGATATTGTGCCCTTGCCCACTTCATGACAAAATCATAAACAGCATCCTCTGATGCAACCTGAAGATCATCACTAGACAGTATTGCTTCTACTCCGGCAAGGGGTAATGCCATAACTTCGTCTTGAAATCTAGTCAAATAATACAGAAGGTGCATGACACAAACTCCAATACTTTCTATCGGCTTTCTTTGTAGTTTCCAAATCAAACAGAACACAAAATAATAGAGATGAAAGTTGTGTCCCTAAAACTAAATAAGTTTTCTTGAAATTGTTGGTAAAGATTTGATCAAGGAAGAGCTAAATTATTTTTATCAGATTCCACATTCTAGACAAGATTAGAGACGCGACCACTTATAACAAAAATACACGTAGGTGATTAAATTTGAAGGTGGGTACTCCATTCAAAATCAACAGCAGACTACAATAATTCAACAGCAGACCACGGTAAGATTCCTACGCTAATATATTGTGATACTTCCAGAAACAAATGATCCTTGGCATGATAAAAAAATGTCAACGAATAGAATTAATACTGAAGGACAGAAATAGAAAATTGAAATTAACTTCTTGTAGGAGAAACTTACTTGGTCATGTCCTTATATCGAGAAGCAAGGTATTGCTTAGCTGTATCAGTTAATGGCTGGACTGCTTCAGCCATTAAGACGCTAGAAGGGAGATCCAGATAAAGCAATGCAGACTCTGGTGTCATAGGCAAAGTCCTAAGCAATCGACTGCAATACCTCATACACGAAGCAACCTCAAATTTATCAGCAGCCATGAGAACATCTAGCAATGCAAGAGCTGTGTTCACGGAGAGCACATTACTGTACATAAAATTAAGCAGCTCCATCAGGGCTGGCTCTTCTGTATGATAGAAAAAATAAGACATTTTAGGCTTTCTATGTCAAAAGGATTTAGCTTTCCATTGTTTACTTAATAGATTTCATTTTACCAGATGCATTGATCTGCAATGTCACACGGCGCTGCTCTGACTCCTTCATCCCATTAGAGAACAGCTAGAATAACACAAGATACAAAGCTTACAAAAAATTTAGTCAAGGTAGTAATAGAAGAAAGAAACCAGCTGATACAAAATGATTGAACTATTACCTTGTAGAAAAATGGGCTTTTGGCAGCCAGAATGGGGGAACTGATGTGTAAGGTTTTAGTTTCTAAAATTGTTACACAATCCATATCCCAATTTAAATCATTGTTATTTGCAGCTTCATCCCCTGCATGAGAAACAAAGTAAATGTTGAAATTTAAAGGCTACACTGAGAAACTTGCACTGCATTTAGTAACAAATTATATACTCTATTCATTTAGTTTGCAAGAGAAGAAGATAGTACTTCATGTAAACCGGCACCTAATTAATTCAAAGAATAACTAAATCATGTATAAACAAGTCGTCGAAAGACATATTTGGAAGAGGTTTCTCAACAATGACTTCACGGGCCTAACAAAGCAATTTTCTCAAAACATAATGCAGCAAAACACAAATTTAGATTGCACTTTTACCTGAAGGTGATTCTTCATTCATCGCAACACCTTCCTCGTCTGGATTCTCACATGTGATGCCATCATCATCAGAATGGCAGCAATGAGATTCTTGCTCCTCATGGCCATCTGGCACTGAAAACAAAAGGAACGCCAATATAGATTAATGTGCATCCCATCAGCATAAAATAAGGAAATCCAGCTATTAATACAACAGCAACAGTCAAGATAATGTGCAGTACGAAGGAAAATAAAGTCATTACGAGGGTATACAATCTCTAGTATAGTTTTAAGGATAGAATTATCGCCACAAAGCAAACATAGTAAACGACAAAATCAATGGAAAAAAAAATTAAAAGAGTACAAAATAAACCCCTAATTTCCCATCCACAGCATTAGTTTTCACATAATGCTACAAGTTCATAAAAGACATCAAAACAAGACATTGATTAAGCCAGCCATTTCATTCCTAAATTTAAAGCAGTTATACTGCAGGACCCAAAAATTGTAGCCTGCATTGGATGCTTCCCATAGAAAATAATAGTCCATGCAGAAAAAATGAATCGCTGATCAGACTTCTAATGCTCCATTGGTGTGTTAGAAATCGGAGAAAATTTGATGAGAACACCATCTATTAAAGTTAGCTATTTCGTTTATGTTTTATTTATTTTATTATGGTTTGTATTAATGGGACAACCCATATATTTTTCCTTTCACCTTCAATGGTTTAATTTGCATTAATGGTCTTAATCTCTTGACCTTCTAGCTCTTGTGTTTTTGTCTTCAAAGGTTGTGTTAACTTTTATTGTTTAAAGTCGTGTATTGAAACTTGCATGTGTAATGTAGATGATGATCATTGAATGAAAATGGCTTTTATCTTCCCACGTCTCTCTTCTCTATAGCTTCTTCTCCTTCTCTTTTTCTATAGCTTTATTCTTTCGTTTATACAGGTGCATTGTGTTAAACAATTGCAAGACTTCTTTGAACCTAGTAGTCAAGTTCTCGTCTATTTTGTATGGCAACACAATATGCAACTACTTTTTTCCTCTTCCTTTTCACACCATTTAAACAAAAGAAAAATCAACGTCAAATTTTCCTTAGAGACAGTTGTAAAACAAGTTACCGCATGAAATTTCACTGCATCGTTACTCGGTGATAAAGAGAGAAGCAGCCTTTTGAAATTCTCCGTAAGATTAAACAAGATCAAGCAACCTTCCTAATTTACTTCTATTTCACTGCCTTAAATTTCCTAATCTAAATCAGAATAAATACTGCTCCCACTTCGATGGAACAGAGAGAACTCACACATAAAGATTAAGCCAAAAAAAAAAAAGAAGAATGTCATGGTTAGGCCTTGGCCTGGAGGGGTTGCAAGGGGACCTGCAGTACCACATCGGACCTGCCAGGGCAAGGCCTAACCATGACAGTGAATTTTGAAAATCAACAAGAGCTCAAAAAATGAAGAAAAAAACAAAAGAAGCAATCGCAAACCTTTATCCTTTTTCCTACCCTCTTTTATTCTCTTTCTTTTCGCCCAATCAACAACGATAGGGCAACCCTTGGAATCAGGGCAAGACGCAGCAGGTACCCCGACGATCTCGATCTGAAGCAACCGGTCGGAGAAGTTACTATCATTGAAAGCAAACCCAAAATTAGCATCTAATGAAGAAGAGGAAGCACCGCCCAGGCTATCGGCATCCACCATAACGTTCAGCTCAGAGGAATTCGAATTCAAACCCCTCCTCTACCAAGAAACTCCAATTAAAAAAGAAAACAAGAATTCGCAGCAATCAATCAACAAGACGAGAAAAAAACACAGGGAGCGAACCCGAAATTCCCAGTTCGATCTCTGGAACACCAGAGAAAAGACGAAGGGAGAAGGAGAAGGAAGAGGAAGGGAAAGAGGGTCGGGGTGGGGGTGGGGGTGGAGCTAAGTATCATTACATTTTAGGGAAAACGAAAAATCAACCATCATAGTTTATTTTAGTGTTTGTGACATCATCCTTTTTTTTGGTAATAAATTAACTACTGAATTATAGAAAAATGATGTAGCTATCATCACTGTCATATTTACCATTAAACACTTTGACAAGAAACCGTTGTGGCTTGATAAGGAACCACAGCGGTATATCATTATTCAAGGGTTAAATTGTTGAACCGCCATTGCAATTTGTCGACAAACCGCAGCAGTTACTCATGAGTAACCGTTGCGGTTCGTCTTGATGAGGAACCACAGCGGTATATCATTATTCAAGGGTTAAATTGTTGAACCGCCATTGCAATTTGTCGACAAACTGCGGCAGTTACTCATGAAGCTGTTGCGGTTTGTCGACGAACCGCAACGGTTACTCATGAAGCTGCTGAGGTTTGTCGAGGAACCGCGGCGGTTCCTCGTCAAGAAGAAAATTGTCTTCTTTTACGTATCGCAACGGTGAATCTTTGAACATCAATAACTCTCTCAATTTTTAACGATTTTGGACGCTTGAGTACTCATTGTCTATATTCTTTTCACGAAGCACAAGTAGGAAAGATCCGTTTTGTCATTTGGTGTTTATTAGATCATATTCGAGCACGGGAAAAATGAGATTGTTTACTCGAAAACTTTGAAAGGCCATAACTTTGTGCTCAGTTGACTGAATTGGACAAATTTTTTTTGATTTCGCATAATTTTGCGCTCAGTCGGCCGAAGGCAGCTTGCCCCACTCTTGGGGCCTAAAAACGCTTCTAACTCCTCCAATTTCCCTTATACAATTCAAAACTGCGAAGTTCTGCACCTTTTCCAGCCCATATCTGCTCCGATAAGCACCAAATGACAAAACAGATCTTTTTTACTTGTGCTTCACGAAAAATAGATAGAAAATAAGTACTCAAGCATCCAAATCCATTGAAAATTGAGATAATTATCAATATTCAAATATTCACCGTCATGATACATAAAAAAAAATAGAATTTTCTTCTTGACGAGGAATCGCCGTGGTTCCTCGACAAACTGCAGCAGCTTCATATGAAACCGCCGCGGTTCGTCGACAAACCGTAATGGCTTCATGAGGAACCGCCGCGGTTTGTAGACAAACGGTAGCGGCGGTTCAACAATTTAACCTCTGAACTATGATAAACCGCCGCAGTTTAACACATTAACTCCTAAACTATGACAAATCGCTGTGGTTCCTCGTTTAGTTTAACAATAAACATGATAGCGATGGTATCAACATCATTTTTTCATAGTTCAGTGGTTAATTTATTACAAAAAAAAAAAGATAATGGTTAATTTATTACAAATAGTAAAAAAAAATGATGATTGATTTGTCATTTTCCCTTACATTTTATATAACAAAAGCAGCCCCGTCAGGTACTTTTGAAAAATATAGGGGTATAATTATCAATTCACATAATTGGTCGTCTAGAATTCTGAAACTAAGACGAAGCAAGTTGTGACCTTACGTTACACACGTTAACGTTTGAATTCTTCTCTTCCTCTTCTTCTTATTATGTTTTTTTGGTTTGTAGCGGGACCCACAAAATGTAACGAGAGATTATTCGACGAAATATGTTACGCATTGTGATGGAAATGACACTCTTAAAAAATGTCTCAAATTGCCAAAACTAGGCGACAGATGGAGGAACGTGATTGGACGATGGTTAAGAAGACATTAGACATTGGAGGATTTCATCAAATGAAGACTCTTCTTCCATTAATTTAATTGGCCTCACAACATTGTTTACGTGCATTTTTTTTTTGACTTTGAAAGGTCCATGATATTAACTCTGAGCAGCCTCCTAATGATTTATTAGAATTTGATTAATAATATTAATTACACTTTGCATTAGAATGTATTGAAGAAATACGTAAATATCTGTTAGTGGGTATTGTTTTGTGAAGAAGGGTCAAACAGAAGCACCAAAAAAGGAAGACTAACTTTTAAAAAGAAGAATTATTAATATATAATTTAACCATAATTACAAAATATCAAGGAAGGGAAGATGTCTTTTCTCTAACCAACAAAAAACATGGCAACTTTATTCATCGTTGTATACCTTTCAAATCAAAGTTAGGCGGGAGGATCACAACAGCAATCGTCTGCGACGACCTGTTAGCACGGGGAAGATTTATCCCAAGTCAAAAAATTAATCAAATTTGAGTAAATTTACGGACAACGTGAGATCTAAGTTCAACCATAGCCAGCAAATTCATGAAAAACATGGCGGCACAAGTGCCAGACACGCAGAAGACCATCGGACCAAATACAAATCCAAACAAATTGACATGAACCGTTGACCATCGCCCGTCCATCTCGCGAATAAAAGAAGTAACATTTTTTCATTTAATTAGAAGAGCATTGGTGGATAAGTTAGATTCACAGCTGAGACACAAAAAACTGGGCAAAAATCGACCTGAACATTCTACTTATTGGTAGAACACCCCCATTCTATCAACAGAAATTTAAGTCCAAAAACAAATGGTCACAAATCCAAACTTGAACAGTTTCATATGGTCTCAACTACACCTTCATAGCCTCTCTGTTTCTCTCATTGCTAAGATGTATGTGGAAATAGATAGCGTGTTGAATTTTGATTAATCCATCTTGAGAATACGAGAATTAACATTTCCATTTAAAGGATCAGAATTATGGATCTATAGAAGCTCGTTGGTTGGTAAGTTACCTATTGTTCGTCGACTACTCAGACTCTTTTGCAAGAAAAACTTTGCTGAGAAAGTCCTGAAAACGAGAAGAGTATACTTTGGGGTTCACAGCCGAGATCAACTTGGAATCGTATTGTATAGACTTGTAGGCGTGCTCGATCCGCTTTACCATATTGTAATTCTGGAAAATGTCAATTATTCCAAAGTGTAAGAAGACGTTGTAACATTCTGGCACCCTCACCCTTCTTGGTGATGAAACTGCACCCATTTCGTTCCTCGGTGTCCGCACAGCACAGGCAGGAAGCTTCACACCCACCCTTATGCCAGGCCTACAAGATACACTTAGTAAATTTTGCATCATTACGACAAGGATGTGTCGATGTTTTTCCAAAGCTTTCTCCAAAATATAAAATGTTTGGAAAAGTTGGCAAAAAATTATAAATAAACATAGAATTGCATATTATATGTAAGATTTGTCTTGTCTTAGAAATACATAAGTAGTTTTGAAGATGTCTATTATTACAACCCTGTTTTCTATATACTTAAGATACTTACTATACATCGGTTATAATTATTTAGACATGCTCTTAATTTTTAAAATTCTCAAATCAATATAATTTTCTATCTTCGACTAATGCACAAGACGCTAGTATTAATTATTAGATAATCTTACTTTTTTCTATGTTCAGCTTTATTTCTTTTATTCTATAATACTTGTGGTCATTCTAAACCTGGACTCAATCTCGATCTCTTAAATTGTCATGCATGATGTGTTCTCTAATAAATAAGAGAGAAATTTTCTCAAGAATGTTTAATTGTATTATCAGAAGAATGAGAGCATATTACTTGGCCGAAAATGGAGCAGAGTCAGCACCATTTGACTGTGTGTTAACGGGAATTTTCATTCGCCTAATGGAACTTCTTCCATCAAATGAACCTGCCAAAAACACGTGGGATTAATTATTATTCTTTGAATTTCAATTAACTTCCATGAATGATAGGTCTCGGGCAGGAATTCAGATGCATTAAAATGATACATATCTATCAAAAGTAAGAAACCACCTTGAGTTGAGGCTTCAATATGTACACCCAGCAAAAGACTATAGTCCATAATTCCTTCACCTTCCAAAAACTCGCAATCGTACTTGATTTGTCTACAGAAAAACAAGATCAATCCAAATGCATTTAACCAGCAAAGAATAATAGTAATAGATGGAGAATTTTTTCCCCTCATTTACACAAGTTATATAATACAGTAGACTTACGATAAGAACTGATGCCGAAGAAATGGATCAAGGTAAAAGTAGAAATCAAGATCAATATCCTTATAGACAATTTCCTCTCGGACTATAACCTTGTTGAAATTTCGACCTCTTGATGACCCTTTGAGGTCATATCGCCGATGCAAGTGCAGATCTGATTGCAATACATTTGACATGATAACAAAATAAACCTGTACGTAAAAGTCGTCACTAATTAATGCAAAAAAAATCATCAAAATGATATTCCTGGAATTATGTTGGCCACTGATTCGAGCTAATGATTAAGTTCCTTAGAGTTTTTCCAGTACTTAAACCATAGTTTACCTTAATACCTCCAGCAGGCCTCACTACATGAAGCCCATATAATGCAGTCAAGAGTGACGCTCCAAACTTTTTAAGATGGCGATAGTAGTTCGGTAGCATTTCTCTGAGTACCTGCATTTCCATGGATTTCAGAAGAAACGCCTTGAGGAAGGATAAACTCAATGGATAAGCCACGAAAGTTCGACCAATTAAAATTCAGAGAACCACAAATCAAATCATACCTTCACTTCAGATTTTCGCAGAGTTTTCATTACAAAGCGGTCGTCATTGGACAGAAAAATTACATTTCCAACTTTTCCAGGTGAAGAAACCTCCTTAAGGGTCTCATCACCACATATTGACATCATGTACTCAGCATAATCAATGTTCTCAAGTTCAAGAATCTTTCTGATGAACCAAAACAAAAGGCAGAGAGAAAGAGAGACATGTGAATCTCGAAGCATAGACAATGCGTTCATCAATTATGAACATAAAACAAAGAATTTTTGAAAAAAAAAATCAAATACAGCAAAGGAAATAATTAACCTGAAAACTGCTGGACAATAGTCCTTCCACTCGAAATCAGTAACTGTGTTTGAATGGTGATTATTAGAATCCTTTTTGGTAAATTGAATCCAATTATTTTTCTTTGTTTTGAAGTCCAGTGGCGAAAGCTCCTTTCCCGGCAGTGCCATGAACTGCCCTGAAAGCGCCTAAGCTGAATAACTAACCAAAATGGTAGCATCATTAATAAATAGTAATAATTAATGTAATGAATTATAGAAAAAAGAGATGCAAATAACTTTTTTTTATAAGAAACGAAATGTATTAAAACAAGGAATCCACAAAACTAGAGAGGGGAATAACCCTTCTGATGCACCGCGGGTCCCGATTACTCAAACAAGTTAGTATTTTGCAGGGGGCATCACACTTGAGGGACTTGAAGACGAACTTAAGCAAGACAATAAGGAAATGCCAAAACACATACTTAGAACACTTTTGCACCCCCTCGGCTAGCACAAAATATCTGAGTCCACATTCATGTTCATGTTGCCGAGGCTTAAGGAGGTTCCCTAGCTGAAGATATGTTATTTAAATGGTTTGACATGTTTGTTGAGTTTGTGTTTGATGGACTACTGAAAATTGGATAATTTTTTGATAGATTTAGGGTTGTTTGAATGTTGATATTTTGAGAGTGCTCAGCTAGTGTATTAGCCGAGCATTTATGTTTGATTTTAGTTTTAATGATATAATTGTAATTTTATGTTAGGTCAGCTCTTAAGGAAGTAACCTTCCTTAAGGCTGCCCTAAAACCTAATTTGGATTTACATTAGCTGAAGCTTATTTCGTTTGAAGGATTCTCCCTCTCTAACTCACGGCTACTTGTCTAGGTTTCCAACTAAAGCTTGTATCCAAAAATCGTTTCACTCAACGTCCTTACTTGGTCTTGGAGTGAAGCCCTTATACTAAACCCTCATTCATCTCTTTCAGAGGTGATTTCAAGCGTAAGGATTTAGAAGACCAGGAAAAAACAAGGTGGAGTGATTTCTTGCATAAAAAACCCATTGAAGTCAATATCGCCGACTAGGGTGGTATTGGACCAGCTTGTAAGTTTGACGTTTTTGTTTTTAATTTGTGTTGCGATTCTGATTTTGGAACTTCGGGATTTTGTTCTTTATTGGATTGAAGCAGAGTATATGAAATTTGAGCTTGATTGAGTGCGGATTGGAGATTGTGTGTCATTTTTATTATAGTGTCCGGAACTATAATTTTACTTGCACATTTTCAAACAGTGGGGTTTCTTCGGCATAACTTCCACATCTGTGCGATTTAAGTATGATCTTTGGTGGCGATCTTTACCTCTGTTATTTTTACGCACCTTCCAAATTTGACGTTAATTGGCTCTCTAAAGCGAAAGTTAGAGACTCTTCAATTCGGGTATCCGAAACTGTGTTTCTTTGCACCCTTTCGGGCAGTTTGGTTTTGTCAGCACAACTTCGGCGTCGTAACGAGTTTGGGTGTGATTTTTGGTGGAGCTTTTCTTCTCTACTAGTTGGACGTCTCCTCCAAAATTGGTGTCAATTAGGACTCTGGATTGAAAGTTATTGACGTATCATTTCGGGCATCCAAATTCTAGAGTAACCGCCAACCACACCCTCCACCATTGTTGGACATTGGCACCCGTGGTGCGTCACCTTCTCAAGAAAAGAGATGCAGATAGATATTAAAACACCTGAACTAGTAGATGTGTAAAATAGAATGAAATTGTGACTCTTTCCTAACTGTGATATTCTACACATAAGATGTGATTCTCCAGTCATTTGAAGCTTCATCTTCAGTATTTGGTAGAGGAATAGTTCATCAGAGAAATTTTGATGAGTTTTAATGACTCTTCCTGCCGATAAAGATGACCTAATTCTTGGCCAATTCTCTACTTCTATCATTAATTAATACAAAAAACAGAAGAACGTGGCATCAAAGATCAGCAATCACAATTTTTTTAAATGACAATAAACTTTTATGGAGGAAGAACCATCTGTGGAAAAATCTTATTATGCTTGCAAAGAACAGACAGAACTTTCAAGCTGTCAACTAAAAACTAAGTAGCGATCAACTAATGTCATTGACTTGAATCACATTCAGATAGAAAACTGTTCATAATCTAAATTATGAAACCCTAAAGAATCATCTATGGAAAAATCTTATTATGGGTGCAAAGAAAAGACAGAAGTTTGGAACGAAATTGTTGCTTAAACATAATCATGATTAAGAACCTAAAAACAAAAATTATTATATGGGATCATACTTTGGATCAATCCAGATCAATTATTATATTTTGAAAAAATCCTATGTTCTGTCAACGATCGATGTTGATTGCAAGATTGATGAAATGGGCCAAAGGATAATCTAAATGTAGAAAGGGAAGAGATAAAGAAGCTACTAAATCGAACCGAGATTAGCAAAATATGGC
Source organism: Begonia loranthoides (assembly GCA_022433065.1). Classification (NCBI taxonomy): domain Eukaryota; kingdom Viridiplantae; phylum Streptophyta; class Magnoliopsida; order Cucurbitales; family Begoniaceae; genus Begonia; species Begonia loranthoides. Next base: position 3,539,885 of record CM039469.1, read on the forward strand.
ATCAGTAGCAAAGCTAAAACCAAATGGATGGAATTCAGTACGCCATTGCCTCAAAATCTCTTTTGCAAGCGAAACAATGAAAAATCCAGATTAAAAAAAATGGAATTGATTCGTAACATTACCTAATATTCAGAATTTCCGGGAATCCGAGGCACATTCAAGAGAAAAGTAAGGATTGAAAAGGTGGATCTTCAGGGAATAGGGAAGAATGAATAGGAAAGCAAGAGATTGGTAGAGAATCGATCAAGAATGGATGAAGATTACAGTATTTTGGGACGAGATTTGGTTAGGAGATCGGGTAACAAACCTGCCATAATTAGCAAGACGCCCCCATTGAAACTCGCTCTCCCCACCTTCTGCTTAGATGACACAGTTTCCCTCCACAACCTTCCATCGTCTGCAGTTCTTCCCACCTTCTCACATTTTTCAAAACCAATTTATAATTTCTAAATTTGCATATTTTTAAAGATATTTGGATTGTCATACAATATATGTCTCCAGACCGGCACCAAGATTACAATTTTAGACTTAGGCTTATTAGGCCTAGCTCGTAACATTTTATATGCTAAGCCCAATTATCCAATTAGTATTTGATACAACTACAAGAATAATATGTCCAGGACCTCCATTCGGTTCGGACGGCTCACCCGCCTTGTTCATATTATCCTTATTTTTACTTACATGGGTTTGAAGTGCTCGATTTGGTTCGGTTCAATCTAAAATTCAAGGGAAAATGACAAATTAATCATTGTAGTTTTGCGGTCAATGACAAGCTAACCACTATCATTTATTTTCTAACAAATTAACCACTGACGTATGGAAAAATGACAAAGCTAACATCGCTGTCGCGTTTGCCGTTAAGAAGCTAACAGGGTGCTGTGACGGTTCATAGACAAAACGTCGCGGCACAATAGTGTCTTGAGACAAGCGATGTCTCAAGACACCATGGTCTCTTGAGACATGCGATTTTTCATGAGACCGCAGTTTTTTCATGAGATCGCGGTTTGTTAAAAAAAATTTATCTCAATTTTGAGGGCTTCACTAAAAATTGAGAACTGCTGCGGACTTTGAAGTAGCCATGCATGAAAAATAGAGAGTTTCATGGCTACTTCAAAGTCTCTGTGTATATGTTTTTCAAATCTAATGTTTTTATTAGATTTTTGACCTCTTCAACTTCAAAGGACCATAACTTTGGCTACAAATGTCGAAATCGGCTGCAGAAGGTATCAAATCGAAGCTCTTTCAGAGATCTATCACTTATTATTAGGTTTACCCCATGATCCCCCTTTCTCGCCCCAAAATCACGTGTTTAATCCTTCAATTTTGCGATCAAAAATTTTTCCAACAACAAACCGCAGGACGCCGCTATGGCGTCCCAAGAAATCCCAGCGTCTTAACGGCGTCTAAGACGCCAAGGTGTCCAGGCCAAATTTGGCCTTCTTTCCACGAACCACTATGACTCCAAATTAGCTTGATAACGACAAACATGACAGCGATATTTATTTTGTCATTTTCTTATACGTTAGTGGTTAATTTGTTAGAAAATAAAGAATAATGGTTCACTTGTCATTGATCACAAACCACGATAGATAATTTGTCATTTTCCCAAAATTCAATATGGTTTAATTTGACCTCCTCAATGAACTCAATTTATTTATAAAAATAGTAAATTGCATGAAATCAAAATAAGGATACGCGTGTGTTGCACTTGCAAGCATAAAAATGGGTTATGGATAATATTTAAAAGGGGTATTAATCCAACTTTACAAACTAACAGTTAAGCTCAAAATTGACCCAAACTCCACCCTTTACAGCACAATTTACAAGTGTAACCCCAGCAGCGTGGCACGTGCCTTGTAATGCACCCACCACTTAGATTCAAACTCTGTCGAAGACCGACCAGAGCAGATATCCAACCCATCGGATCAGATCATCACTAAAAAACCAGAGCTTGCAGAGCAGTGAAAGGAGAGGAGAAATGCTAGGAAGAAAACAAACTCTTTTGAAGGTGAGTTCATGCGAGGATTTCTCAATTTTGTGGAGTAATTTAGTAATAATCTAAAGAGTATGCAACTTTACTCGGGCAGGCAAGTGTATGGACTGACAGAAGAAGAAGAAGAAGAAGAAGGAGAATTTCAAGTTGGTTTGTCAAAAAACACAGCAAAATTTGCAAGAAAAACAGATTTAAGGATCAATTTCAAGCCTGGGTTCGAAGCAGAAGCCGGTGAACAGCTGAAGAGGAAATCTCTTTGAAACTGGGCATTTATGGGACCATCTCCACTGTTTCTGGACCATGTCAAAGGTAAGCAAAGCTGGAGCTCCATAGCTTTGAATGTAGATAAGATCATCTGTTCCACTGCTGGCAAAAACATCATCAAACTCCCCAAATCCTTGGAAATATTTTTGAGGCATCCGCACAATCTCTTCCCACACTTCTCCTTTCAGAACCCAAATGCCTATCCCCTTGATAATCCCAGGCCTATCTGGTTTGCCGATTCCTCCCACCATCACCAGCCTCTCCCTGAGGTTCATCAGACGGCCACATGTAAGAGAACACGGTACAGGAATGAAGCTTTGCCTCAACAAGCTATGAGAAGAACAGCTAGACAGATTGTAGCGAATCAGGGCATGGCGATTTTCAAGGGTCTGGCTGCTGGTTGAGTAAATCATGAAGTAGAGAAGTCCATCACAAATCACACTCTCATCGCCACCTCTCCACCCAATCAAAACATCAGCCAAAGAGGTAACCCACATCATAGATTGTGAATTATAAATGTGTATTGTGATATCCCATTGCATGAAATTTTCTGGGACTTGCTTAGATTTCACTATTGTGACGGTATAACCGTGCAATTCTCTGTTCACCGAGATTGCCAGAGCGCTATAGTCGGAAAATTTCAATCCGGGAGGCTCTGGAAGTTTCTTCGAGGTTTCAGTGATGGGATTACAGATGTGTAACTCATTTCTACCATCATTATCCATGAAGCAAATCAAGCCTCGAGATGAAGCAATTAATAAGTTGGATTTGTCGATGCAGGGAAGATTGATGGCGTACCATTTTCGAAGGACTGGATCATAGGCATGGCCGGATGGTTCATCACCGCTGGTGAACATGAAATACCAAGGCTTTTGTGAAAGGACGTGAGACAAGTTCCAAAGAAACATTCTCGAACTAACAATCCCATGCCATCTTTTGCAGACAGAACCCGCTCTGAAAATGCTTGCGATTGGGAGATATACAAATATACGTTCCAACAAGTCATTTGGCAGAATCAAGTCCAAAGAAATCGAAGCAGCTGCTTTGTGACCATCATCGCTCAGATCGGAGAAGGAATCGATTTCTTCAATCTCTCTGGCCATGTCATCTACGCAATGGTCGATCCATGAAGTTTCTCCCTCCATGATCAAGAAGGGTGAAAAACTGATACAAAGAGCAAACCAGACGTTATGTTGCACAAACTAAGATCAAACGAAACAGTTAAATTACACAGTAAAGTAAGTAGAACATAGAAAATAAGACAAACTAGGGAAGGGAGGGGGAATGAACATAGAGATGGTGAGTTGAAATGAATCATAGGCATTACTAGTCACATCCTTATATTCCATTGTTCTGTGTTTGAAGGATAAAAACAAATAGAACACAATGAACAAACTAGTAAAAGCTAAGCATAATCTGTTTGGTTGCTTACACATACTTTGACTAATGACACGACTTGTGCATTGTGTCCTCAAAAGTTTTCCAACATGTGTCTGGTTAAATCATATAAAGGACGAAATTTCCCCACAGACGATGCTTTTCAACATACATCACTCGGCTAAATCTTTGGAAAAGAGCTAAACATAAACTAATGTGAAACATTGAAGAATCCAAGAGAGATTGCATGCGAAAGAGAAATTATATCTTTTAGCAGTAAACTTTCGCACACGTTCAAGTGAGTAAAATTGAATGTTTTAAGAAGTAATTAAGAAAGCCTTACTACAAAAAAAAAAACATAAAATTAAAGCATGTCTTTTACAGAAACCCTAAGATCGAATTGCAGGTGAAAAAAAAAAAAGCACTGATAAAATTAGGGGGCAATGCTTGATTTTCCCTCAAATACAGATCAATGGAGCAACAAAAAGATCAAGACCAGGTCAAATGAAAAAACAGATAAATGAGGACGAAAAACAAAGGGAAACGCAAAATTGCTCCCAAGAAAAGAAACCCCAAAGGAACATACCTTTGCTTAACGCTTCGTTCACTGAAAATAACGAAATGGGTAGTGATAGATCTGCGGAAGAATCTCAGATTTATGCTTTAGAAATGGCGAAAGGCGGAGAAAATGAGGGGAAGAGAAACTACTCACATTAAAATAACACAAAAAGAGCTGCCTTTGTTTGTACCGTAAATAATAATGAGTCTTTTCCTCAAAAAACGGCCGTAACGCCATGGCTGCTACCCATGCCCAACAAAATAGAAACCCATTTGCATATAGATATAGGTTTCTACAGAGAGAATGAAAATGGGATCTAAACGAAAGAAACAATGAAAGCGTATGAAACTTGCAAGGAGTGAATCTGCCACGCAAACTCAAAGAGGAGATGAGAGAGGGTCTGGACTAGCAAACCCCTGATTTGCATTGGGATTTCGGCCACCTTTGAAAAATGGACAAAACCAAATAGCTCCCCGTCTCGACTCTCACTATTATACATTAACATACTAACTCTATTATTATAATTTTCTAACACTTTAATATATCATTCATTCATTTACTTATTTAAATCAATAATTATGATAAACTATAAGTAACAATAATAATAGTTTACTTACCAATCTTGAGTTTAGCTCGACTAATTAAGCTATAAATACTATCTGAGTCGGCTTACTTGCCCAAATAAAAGAAACATATGAGCAAGTCGAGGTTCGTTTGACTCGTCTAGTGGAGGTTAGTGAATCGGGAAGGTGAAATGATTATAATTTTGTAACACACGTTATTTCATGTCACATTTTTTGAAATCTCAAGTTGCTGAGGTAGATCTATAAACATATATTTATGTTATATTATTTTAATAATAATCTATTAATGTGGTCCATGTTAATTAAAGTAACATTGACTTAATATTAAAGTGTTTAATGTGATAGTTGTTAAGCATAAAATACATTAAGTTAATTGAGTTTTAATTACCTCTCCTTAACCTTATTAAAAGTGTATAAAGTATAGTTGAAGAGATATGAATGAAGAGACATAATTGAAAGGGCATGTATGGAGAGATACCTTTTGGAATGTTGTCTTCTTCATTCTCTAGAGAAAATTACAGCATACTCTAATTCTCTAATCAAGAAAGTAATCTTTGAAAATTACGGTGAATTATACTGGTGTTTTTTGATCATCAAAGAGACAATTAAGGAAAAATGATTAAGGCGATGAACAATATCAACATCAAAGTCTACTTCAAAAGCTTTTATCATAGACCAAAGTTGGTATTAGCAATTATTTATTCACGTATTATAGAAAATGAAATGGTTGAATCAAAAACGTTAAATATGAGACGAAATGATTGTTTGTATGAAAGTTATACTAACATTGAACTCGCTAAATGAACAAGAAGAAAGAAAAGTATGAGGTCCACCTATTTGGATGCATTGAGTTTGCTTTTGACTCGAGTAATTACATAAACGATAAATTTAACAATCTCTCACAAACACCTCCTCGGTTGTATGTCGTCAGTAAGAATCTCAGATAACCCATGTTGTAATAATGGTCGTAGAAAAGCAAAACATAAGCAACGCATCATTCGTTTAAGATAAAAAGTTAACATCAACTATAAACAAGCAAAAATATCCCCTACTTATAATATGAAATAACATTAAACTCAGTCTCACCAACCTAGATAACATAACGTCGGGAGTCAAGTTGACCCAATTGACTTAAACACATTGAGTCGAGATCGAGGTTTGGACTTGTGAGATTGAACCTAAACAAGCCGAGTCGTTCAAGCTAACTAACATGTTATGGAGTGAAATGCATGATATAGTAAGTCGGTTTATACCATATTATTTTAGTAGTGGGCCGGGTTAAACCCAAAGGAAGTGGGGGAAGAATAGCCCATAAAGTAAAGCCCACAATTAATTCTCATGAAGTGCCCTTTGAATTTAAAGTAATTACCATTCAGCCATTACGGTCAGTTCGATGATAGAGTACAGATTATGAAGAACAATCATTCGCCGTTGATCAGGTATACTTTCTGGAATTCCAACAGACGTTGACTATCAGAAAACAACAAAAGAGGGTCGGCGGATATTTACCTTGCGCCCGCTGTAGTTTACCTTTCTCTCTCCTCCGACCCGTTTAAAATAGGCATGCTTCGACCAGACGGAGAGAGCTGGATCTTTTTCTGCGTCATCAACCCGCATAAGAATCCGGAGCTCTTAGACGGCCTTAGAGCTTTCGTTCCAGCCAGATCCCTTGCTCCGTTCCAGTCCTTCAACGCTGGCGATGGCGTGGAAGACGACGAGATGGAGGATTCACCGCCATCCGAGTAGTCCGCCGAGTCTGCGTCCAAGAGGAATTTATCTCCAGCAATCTTCGATTTCCGTCGACGACGACGTACACTATCCCCCATCAAATCGCGATATCCCATCGCCGAGATTCCATTCAGCGAGGTAAAATCCGAGCCGTCGATCACCGTAGCTGCGATATTCAACACGCCGTGACACCTTCCAGAATGTCGCCGGACTTGGACGGCGGTGAATGCCGGAGTACCGAAGCCAGAACCAAAAGTAATGACGTTTCCGACGAGGAAGCGAACAGTGCCGACGAGATTGTCTCGGATGCAACCAACGGCGTAAATCTCAACTGAAACGCCGGAGGTTTCACTGGAGAGAAACTCGGGAGTGACTCGGAAGAGGAACTTGTCATTCCAGGTAGGATGTCCAGCCCCTAAGCTGTCAACTCTGGTTCGAAGCTTCATCGACGAGTCGACCCAGGCCAATGCATACGTCTGCACCGGCCGATATTTAGACGACGGGACCTTGAGACCTTGGGCAGAGATGAGGTTGATTTCGAGCACATACTCAGCCGTCCTCTGCCTCTCGGAGCCGCCACCCGCTCCGTTATTCATCATCCACATGCTACGTTTAAGAAGGAAGAGGGATAAAACAAGGATTTTGTTTCCGGCCAAGAAAGATACACATCCCGGCGGAGATAATCGCCAGAGCAGTCTCTTGCAAAATAAAACAGAGACGCTTCTGGAATATAAAATCTCGACGCCGGAGAAGGAAAGAAAATGGTTGGAGTCGAAATTACAAAAATAAACCTTCTTAATATGCGTGCGGGGCCAGTTTGGAACGGCTGGAACCTTCCAACTTCTTCCTGGATAGCGGGGGAGAAATGAGCCTAAAATAGTAAAAACCTCATTTAATTTCTTTCGAGGGAAAGGACAGATGTTCTCCTTTGATTGGAACCCCATAAATAGACGTGGTTAAAACATTTTAAGGGCTCTTTCAATTCGCTTTTTGTAATTTTAATATTTTTTCCATTTTTTAATGATTTTGAAAATAATTAAAAAGAAAGAAATTAAAATTATGAGCATTGTATCAATCATCGTATTTTGTGTTTATTGACAATACAATCACTAAAATATTTTTACTAACAACTGAACTATGAGAAATCATTGTTGCGAACATTACAGTTAATTTTCTGAAAATCGTAGTGAAAAATAACAAATACCCATGAAAAAATGAAAAGAACTTATGATTTTAGAAGAGACTTTGAATGAAAAAGAGTTAATACCCATGATTTAGAAGATTTTGGATTTGCAAAATAATGGATTTAGAAGACTACGGATTTTATAATTTAGAAGATTTTGTAAAAGAATGTTAATGTTTTAGTTTTCGAATGATTTATAATTGTTTGACAGTCCATAGGAAAATCACAGTTTATCAGTGTTTTTTTATGAAGAAGACAATATTTTTTTTTTTTATTTGCAGACGTTCCTTTGCGGATCGACAATGTTATTGAGTTATATTTCAAGGATTCACGTTCCTCAGCGGAAAGACTACGTTCCGCTGCGAAACGACAACGTTATTTAACAGAAAACGTAACTGCAGTATTTACTCTGTAAATGTTCTATAATTTCGTGGTTAAATTGTTAACGAAAATAATTTAATGATTGGATTGTTATTGAACTCAAAGTACGATTGATTTGTCATTTTCCCTAAACCTGAACTAATAGTGTATTTTACCTTATAGATTAGTACTACATATATTGCACTCCAATCTTATCTTAATATATCATATTTATACTTCATTAATTAATTATTATTATTTATGGGAAATTTAACAAAACAACTACTGTACTATGGAATTAATGACAAGTCAACCACCGATCAATTTTTACTAACAACTTAAACACTTAACTATGAAAAATAAACGAAATAAATATCGTCGTTAACTTGAAGGAAATGACTCGATCATATTATTTTAAAAAACTTGAAGTGGAAAAGAGCAAATATCCATGTAAAAAAATTGCACGAACTCGTGATTTTAGTGAGTTTCAATGGAAAATGGCTAATACCCATGGAGAATGGATTTGAGCAAATACTATATAAGTTGATTTTAATTTTTTTTTTAGTTTTCTAATTTAGAAGATTTTGTAAAAGAATATATAATGTTTTAGATGTCTGATGATTTATAATTGTTTTACTGTCCATAAAAGAATAATAATTTGTCTGTGTTTTTCTACGAAGAAAACAATTGATTTGTTAAGTATCTGCAGAGGAAAACATCTTTCCTTTGCAGAAAGTTATCTTTATGTAGAGGAAAGTCTTTTTCTCTGCGAAAAGTCATCTTTTGTTACTTCTATTACAAAGATTTATTTTCCGCAGCGGAAAGATAACGTTCATTTATGGAAAGCTAACGTTCTGCGGCAGAAAGACAATGTTTTGTAGAGGAACAATGTTTTTTAACGGAAAACGTAATAGCGATTTTTATTCTATTCATTTATCATAGTTTAGTGTTTAAGTTGTTAGTAAAAATTGTTCAGTAATTGACTTGTCATTGATCTCATAGAATAGAGATTGATTTGTTAATTTCCTTAATTTATATATCATTTAAAGATTTATAACCTTTCCATAATATTCTAGTAATGAAATATCAACTCGTTAAAATATAAAATGAGTAAATACATGTAATATAAATGGAAATGGAGAGAGAGAAGTTGTAGATTAATTTTAGAGAAAATGACAAGCTAACCATTATTCTTTGTAATCAATTACAAGTCAACAACTAGAGGTGTCTAACGAGCGAGCCGAGCCTGAAAAAGTCAAGCTCGTCGAGCCTGCCGAGTTTAACGAGCCGAGCCTAACGAGCTACCGAGACTAACGAGCTACCGAGCCTAACGAGCCAAGCCTAACGAGCCTAATATATACAAATAATAATATCGTATATAATTAAAAAAAAACATTTTTATTATAGTTTAAAATTAAAATAAAAATTACAATTTGAAATAAAAATGAAAAGGAAATAATTTAAATGAAAAATGCAATTTTAAAACACAACTTTCAACGTTCAAGTTCAAGTAGCAAATATATGAAAATGAAAATTACAATTTGAAATTGAAATGAAAATTTAGTCTTCGTCATCCAAATTTTTGAATTCTTCAACTATGTCATCCTCTAGTTGTTGATCTCTCGTCACAGCGTCGTTCCAATCCTTCATGCAAATAAGTGCTTCAACGATGTCTGGTGCAAGTCTTCATCGTTTATCATCGTATACACGTCCACCTGCACTAAAAGCAGACTCCGAGGCTACTGTAGAGACCGGAGGTGTTAGTAGATCACGTGCCATTTTTGAAAGAATAGGACATGTAAGAGAGTTGGTTTTCCACCAAGCCAAAACATCTATTTCTTTTTCACGAGGAATTGAATAATTGGTAGTAAGATAATTATCAAGTTCATTTTTCTGTGAAGTATGAGAATAAACATCGTTATATATTGCATCCAATATATCATCTATAAAATTTTGTGGAGCTCCACCACGAGCACCACTACTAGAGCTAGCATTAACATGTGAAGATTGCATGAAACGATCAACATTAGAATATTTAAGTTCATAAGAATAATATAAATGATCAAGTTCAATTTTTAATTGATCAAAAGTAATTGATAAAGAAATATCTAAATTAGAAGAAATTTTATCAATCATTATACTCACTCCTTTTAATTTAAATCTAGAATTCATTATGCATGCAAAACAAAAAATATTAGGTATATTAAGCCAATATTTTTTGAATTTTCTTTCCATTTTATCAATCAAGGGAGAAAGTTCTTTTATTTGTCTAAATTGTTTAAAAGTGTCTGTTAATGTTATAAAAGTTGGTAGAACAAGATGAGTTATTGGATAATAAATTCTCGAACATGTCATTGTAGCTTCAAAAAATGGTTTTAGAAAATCAAGAAATAAATTAGCAATATTACAACTACTTTGATTATGAGTAATACATTTTATTTTTTTATTAATAAAAGCACAAATAACTAACCAATACGGCTTAGCATTTTCCAACATTAAATAAGTCGAATTCCATCTTGTATCTGCATCGGTTTTTAATTTTCTTGGTTTAAGTTGAGAATCGATACAAAATTGTTTATATTCTTGTTGTCGCGTATTAGATGAAGTAATATAAGAAATCGTAGATCGAATAGATTCAATATGACGTGAAATAAATGACATGCCATCTCGAACAACTAAATTTAAGATATGACAAACACATCTCATATGAAAAAAAGTATTATGAGCCGTATCTAATTGAAATAACTTTTTAAATTCCAAAATTGCAACATCGTTAGCAGAAGCATTATCAAACGTAATACTAAAAATTCTATCTCTAATACCATATTCTTGCAAAATTCCAACAATATATCTATAAATGGTAACACCACTATGTGGATATTCACAACTACGAAATCCTAATATTCTTTTATTTAATTGCCAAGAGTCGTCAATAAAATGAGAAGTTACGACAATATATCCTAACGCATTAGGTGCACTCCATAAATCAGAAGTAATACATATAGACATAGACGGAGAATTTGAAAAAAACGCAATTAATTCATTTTTCATATTATTATACATTTTAATAATATCACTTCGCGTCGTAGTTCTAGGGACTCGTCTAAAACTAGGATTAACATACTCTTTCATAAAATTTTCAAATAACTCACTATCAAACATAGATAAAGGGACCTCCGACTGTGATATATATTTTGCTACTCCTTCTCTCATTTTATTATGTGAATACATAAAATTGTCACTGCCACTAGCATTTATAAGTGTTTGTCTAGGGTCATTCACTTGCTCCTTTAAGTGACAACTAGCATAATGTCTACCAATTGTGCTCGTAGAACTACCAGATTCGTATGCAAAATTTTTAATACAATATTTGCATTGTGCTCTACTTTTTATTTTTCCACCTATTTTAACATCTTTTATTTCGAAATGATTCCACACATTCGACATTTTATTTCTCTTTTTTCTAGGTGACAATGTGGATGCACGTGTAGATGATTGACCAAATGAAATTGTGACATTATCTTCCCTAATTTCCTCAATATCATCGTTAGTGTCATTGAACTAATGCGAAACAATTAATAATAAAAATGATACCGCACACCAATTACGCAACAATAGTATGTAATTGTTGTGATCAACTCGACGAATACGACGAATCCTACAAAAATCGAAAAAAAAATTGTTAGTTAAATAATACACATTAAATTTAAAAAATGAAATAAAACTAAATAATATATATACCTTTTGAAATTGATAGGAGTGATTGAGAAATTGCAAATTTGAGAGATTGAAAAATAAATTGAAATATTGAAGAAAATATTGATGAAAGAGTAGAGAGAATCTTTGAAATTGTTGTGAAAAATAAATAAGAAATGTGGAGATATATATAGGATTTTTGTAGAGTGAAGAGTGAACCTTCACTCTTCTTGAAGAAGCAACGGTCTTGAAGACCGTTGCTTCGTTCGGACTGTTGGGCAACGGTCTTGAAGACTGTTGCTTCGTTCGAACTGTTGCCCAACGGTCCGAACAAGTGTCCCTCAGTCTGAGAGACAGAGGTCACACTGTGAGTCGAGAACTCACAGACGACAGGGCTGTGACTCTGAGTTTGTTCAGACTCACAGACGACGACAAGGCTGAATGATCCAGCCTCGCACGAATCGTCCAGCGAAGACGTCGAGACGTCTGTGTGAGTCGAGATCCAGTAGCGAACGAAGAAGACGACGAGCCCTCGACCTTCATTTGTTCGTCGACGCCTCGACGAGCTTCATCCTTCGACGCGAGTTCCAGCGCTGGCCTCCAGGAGACTCCAGCCTCGACGACCTTCGTCCTTCGAGGCGAGATCCATCGAGCCAACGATGCGAGATCCAGCGAGCCCGAGCTTCGGGCCTTCCCGCGGCAGGAGGCTGGCGGGCTGGCCCGCCGGCCAGGCTTGCGAGCTCGGGCTTGGCGAGCTCACAAGCCTGGGTGCTCGGGCTCGGCTCGGCCCTTCTACTGGGCCCGGGCCGAGCCCGCCCGTTAGCCATCTCTATCAACAACTAAACTTTTTCATTAACAAATTAACCACTAAACTATAGAAAAATGACACAACTAATATCGCTGTCACATTTGCCATTCATAGTGATGATGTCGAACCGCGGCGATTCGTCTACAAACCGTGCGACTCCATATTTTAATAAAATAACACTACAATTTGATGGCTCGTCGATTAAACTGCAACAGTGGGATGATAAACCATGACGAATTAATACTTGCTTCGTTTAACAATTTAAGAAACTTGTGCATAAATAGGCTTCACAGATTCAAGCAAATTGAAATGCGATCGATCAAAAAGTGAAATGTTGGCTTGAAAAATGTTGCTAATTTTATAGTTTCATAATAATCAATTTTCATTTCATCATCAACAACCAAATTATCAATTCCATTACAAACATATAATGTACATGTGCATTACAACTGCAAACCAATTTACCAATTCTATTACAACTATATCGTGTATATGTGCATGACAGACACAAATCAAATTTTGTTACAACAATATAATGTACATGTGCACTAAGAATCGGTGTATTGTAACCACATCAAATATTTGTATTGTTTCTTGAGGAACATCCAACTGTCTACCTCGAAGAAACTGTTGTAGATGATCCTTGCATGTTTGCTCACTCAATCCCATTATATGATATTCCTTATTCAATGGATTTGCCGAGATGCAAAACTGATGCTCGGCTTGCTACCCATTTGGCAGAAGCATGACGACTTTCCATATTTCTCAAGCAAGTGTGAACGTCGTTATAACACTTTATTTGAAACGTTATTTCACATTGCATTCACCTAGCAGGCATCCCTCAACCGATGCTTCGGCGAGTTGACCGCGAACCACGAAGTCCTCGGCGAGGCTAGAAGCAATGTTGGAGTATAGCTCAATGACGATGTTCTGAGGGTTAAGTACTACGGTATTCCTAACAAGCAAGACGAAAGTTTTCGTCTTCGATTTTTTGGGAGGCTCGGTTTCGGCCATTGTGGGTACAGTTATAGGACTCCGAGTGCTCTGAGGCGCTCCGTCTCCATTGTATGCGACTGGCTCAGAGCACTCGTAGTCTTGTAACTGTCCAACAATAGCTGAAACCTAGCCTCCCAAAACATCTGTAACGACCCGATTTTTTTTTTCCTTTAAAATTTTGCTAAAATTTTAAACTTTTATCACACTGCTAAAGCCTTAGATTAAAACCTTTTTAATACAATATCAGAGTATGAAACTGGATCGTTAAAACTTTTTTCGTTAAAACATTGAAGAAGCAGTTGTAAAGTCTTTTGTGAAAACATAAAGGATTTATTAAAACATAGCGGAATCATAAATACTTTGAGATATAAAAACTAAACAATTTAATACTGCGTTTTGAGAAATGAAAACTAAACAATTAATACAACTTAATTACAACTGTTTTCTCTTTGACTCTCTTAGCCTGGCCAGCCACGAGTCCCGCGGGTGCAAATCTCATCCCTGCTTTTTGGTCTGTGCATAGTTTTCGCCCTTACTCTTGAGTCTGTGCATTAATTGCACATACAAGTACTTACACCTACACCTACACCACAAGTAAACTGTAAGCCCAAATGTTTAGTAAGGAAAAAGGTTTATGCAGTATGATATGTCTTTCATTAATCCTTTTGGAATGGGGGCCACCCAAACCAATCATTTTCATTAATTCGTTGGTTTTTTACTCGCACATCGAACTGGAGATTGGAGGAACGCTAGTGGGATGGTATAGTTTGATCGTCTTCTAACCTTTTGTGTGCAAACTAGTTCCTTTCCTGATAAGGTAGGAGCTTGGTCTAGCTGTCAGACTAGATCCAAACTATCCATCTGCCTCCCAACTTCTTTTTTCTTATTTTTCATTATTTTCTTCATTTTTCCTCACACAATGCCTGTATGAGTACCACCCCAGGTGACACTTCCTATTGATTTCTATTAACATGATGCATGATGCATTTAATTTCCTATGAGCATGATGCATGATAACATAGCAAATTTGCGTACAGTTTAATAGTGCATTTAAGAAAGTAATTGCATACAAAAATTGAAAGCGCAAGTTGGAAAACAATTAAAATATTCAATTGGAAACAACTAAGCACATAAAGAAATCAAACAACGAACATTAAGGAAATTAAATAGCGAATCACGAAGAGAATACAGAAATTAAACACACATATCTAAATGATATACAATGAATTATAGCATGCTTGAACTTATGGAACACAACAATAAATGAAACAGAAGTCGTAACATACTATGAATTAACATGCCAATTATCCTAGTTCATTTACATGCTCAGGAAATAACCACATTTATTATTCTAGTTAGATATCTAAGTTAATTAATATGCTCAGGTAGAATTACCATTATTATTCTAGTTAATTATCCTAATTAATCTACATGCTCAAGAAGAATTACGATTATTATTCTAGTTAGTTATACTAGATAATGTACATGCTCCAGATAGATCACAAATACTATTCTTAGTTGTCCTAGTAAATTAACATGCTCGGATTTAGAGTATTGACATGCGTTGAATTCTAATTAGCACGGAGAGTTCTAGCTAACAACAGCGGGATAATATTATCACTAACATATAAGGAAATTACCGCTACAACAGTTAAGAAATTAAAAGTACAGAACAAAAATATTAGTAAGGAGGCTATCAATATTTATGCACTAAGCATCCATTCCGTTCAACCATTAAACGTTCATTACAACATTGATCTCTATCAAAACCTCTATCAAAGTAAAGCATTGTAATGAAGGAAATTAAGAGAATTGCAGGAAACTAACAACGAATGAGTTAATATCAAACAATTCTAATAGTTAACTAACACGCATGAAGATTGATAGTTAATTGACATATTTGAATTTTTCCTTTTTGAAACAAATCAGAGTGCGTAAATCCGAATCGCTACTAACTCTTTCTCAAAACTCATCGTGAAAACCAACTTATTAAATATGCGGAAGCGTAAATACTGTGAGAAAAATCATTTGTTTCAAGAAAGTCTTTGCGGAAGCGTTATAAAATAACCCTTTGTAAATCATGGCAGAAGCGTAAGAAATCTTTCAAAGGAAATACTAAGCAATTCAAACATTATGTCTATCAAATAAATCTTGACCATTACTTCATTGATTCACAACCGTTTACTTTCCTTTGTCTTTGCCTTGCCAGCCTGAATCCTGTGCGTGCGAAATCATCTATCTCTGCCTCATTATGCGTTTCTCATCTACTTCTTATCCGTTTACTATCTGTTCGTCATTGTACCTACACCACAAGTAAGGACGTGAGCTTACGCCCAGTAAGGAGATGAGGGAAAATAATTATGCATATCTCTCTTTAGTTCTTCTTGGAATGACCAAATTCTTTCATTACGTTCGTTTTCTTTGTTCGTTCTTTAAACTCGTACATCGAGTTGGAGATTGAGGGTTTTCCTTTGAGATGACCTAGTTGATCGGATTCTAACCTCCTGTGTGTATACTAGTCCCTTTCCCGACTTGGTAAGAGTGTATCCTAGCAGCTAGGCTAGATTCGGACTACCCATCTACCTCAATTCCTATTTCCGGCATATACCCGCCTTTAGGGTTCTTTCTTTTTCCGGCGTATCCCGCCTTTAGAATTCTTCGGTAATGAACGTGTTCCGCTCATCCCAAACATTTCTTTTTCATAGCAATTTTTCCTCACTCATAGGTGTGGGTACCATCCCTAAGGTTACCCCCTACTTGGTTTCTATTATCATGAACTCGATCTAACTTCTTTCTAATAAACATAAACAAAGCACATATGAGAAATAATATCGTAACTGAAAATGAACAGCAGTGAATCATATAATATAAGATGTCATAACATATTTCTAAGTAACTATGCAGCAACAAATACAAATCATCGAAAAATGTTTCTACTAGACTAATCAATAGGAATACGTTTAACCAATCATACTTTTAATTGAACTCATGACATCGTTCATGCATCTTAATTCCTTAAACCATTTTCCTTCGTTTGTTCAATTAACTAAACTTTTTTCCTTCGTTGTTTAGTTAACAGTTCACATCATAGTAGTTCACACCTCATTCTATAGGCATAAAATCTATCACTTATAAATTAAGGTCTTACAAGGAATATCAATAGAGAAATCAAAGTTCATTCATGCTCATCACACGTCCCCACTTTCAGTTCATCATTCTCTACCTTTCCACAACTACGTCAAAACTCATTCGTCAACTAATAGCATCTACATTACTATTCAACAGTATTTTCGTTCAACTAAATCATATTCTAAATCAATCTTGACAACAGAAAACTTACATACAACAATCATGCTCACATCCCAAATTTAACAAACAAGAATCCAACTACTAAACATGCTCTTTTGATGGACAACATATAGCAAATGAACTAAATTCAGGAAGATTACCATTTATTAGGCTAATAAATTATTAACCGATTTCATACTTAGCCCATTTGCGTACTTAGTCAGTTTACATGCTCAAGTGTTGATATTGTTAAACATGCTTAAGTAAGTGGACATGCTAATTGATTTATTACATGAAATCTCTTGCTTGATTTATGCTTACACTTATTTTCACAAAGTTATCATTCTCTAATGACAACAAGCAATGACAGTAAGTTTTCTGCATGCATAACGACTTAAAACTATAGTTACATAGCAAGTAAATATTCAATAACTCTTTTAGCTCACTTTCATACCTTTGTTCACTTAGACATTTTCATCACATAATGTAACTCTTTCAGCTACTTTCATACCTTACATAATAACTTATCATTTACTAGTTCCACTTTCGTACCATCATTCCTTCGTTTACTTAAGCATTTTCATCATATAAAACAAAGCTGAGCATCAAAAGGAAGATATCACAGATTCACAACAATTTCTATAGAACATCAAACAACTATCAACATACATTTTAAGAACACTAACTCTAACTCACACACACTTTACTTGGGTGTAGGGCCTCCTCTGGCCAAGACAACCTATTTCCTTACCTCAAGCTTTAATGCGCATAAGCGTTCCGTCGTTATGCTTCTTCCTCTTTCCGATACCTCCACAATTATAAACATTCATCATTTGATAGTGTCTCATAATCCATATTCCAACAATCTGTATCTCAACTCATCCAATAACGATATTTTCGAATCTTATCATGGCAGTGAACTTTCCATAATATCATGCAATTAACAGAACACATCTATATCCTTTGACAATATTCCTTAATCATTCGGACAATTCATTCAACCTCTACAATTATCAAAATATTAATAATCTGCTCATCAACTGTTAACGCGTGGTACAAAATTCAATAGCACATCGATCATCCCACAACACTATCCTCAAGTAACAAAATATCCAAATGTCCATGAATCATCACCAATTTTAACAAAACAGCTTAACAAAACAGTTTATCCTATCCAACCAACGTGACAACCAACAATAGAGACATTAGTTTGTTAACCCACTGCAAAGTTAGTCCAACACAACAGATTAAATCCAGCAAATCAAACATTCAGCAGTATATATCTATCAACTAACATTCTCAGACTATCTCAGGACACAATTTCCAAACACCAAATCAAATATAACAACACTCATTATCCAACAACACCCAGATGACAAAATCTCAAAGAAGAAACCTCCCATTGGGACAGAGTAGACCCGAGACATCAGCATCTCCCTGGCCTTCCCCAATCCAGCAGAGTTTCCCCTTAGCAGAAGAAAATGAAGGAGAAGGAAGTGGAGAAGAGCTCGGTTAAGTAGAAACTCACCTAAGGGTCACTCTCACTCGTGGAGGGGGAAAAATCCTGAGCTTTCAGCTTGCCTTTGGCTTGGGCGTGCAATTTGTGTCGCGTTTCCATTGTATTATGTCGTTTTCGTTCTGATTTAAATCCTGATTTTTCGCTGATCTGCTGCGATTCGGATTGGTGCGGACGCAACGCTGTAGTCCGCATGCGTTCGAAAGACCTAAAACTACACAGCGAATTCTGGCATTTGGACGGAAATTTGGCGTCCCCACTATGTTCGTACCGTCCACAGTCCATTTGCGGACACAATTCCCTCGTCCGCATGTGGCATCCGAATTGTCCCAAAAATTGGACAGATTCATTCGGATGCTATATCTCGTCGTCCGCAGTCGTCTGCATTGTCCGCAAACTCTAGGTTTTAAAACAAATTCATTCGGACGTTGCCTCGAGTCGTCGGCATCGTCCGCACCTTCTATAGCCTGCGTCCGCAACATCACTGCACAATGAGTTTAGGACGCAGATTGGCGTCCTGAGGCGTCCTCAAGTTCATTTTCTTCACTTCTCACTATCTTTTTGCACTCAACGTGATCCCCACGACGTTTCCTTCATAGATACACGTCACAAATGGCACGTGTAAACACGTAATAAAATATCCTCGTAATCTCAACACTTCGATTTCATCACATATACGGGGAAAAATGGTACTAAAACATTTATTGATTTAGCGCTCCGAACGTCCTTGGTAATATCCCGATAATTATCCATCTTAAAAATATCGGGATGTTACTCATATTTGAAGATTAAACAAGTAATAGTTAAACAAGAGATAAGTAACTAACATGCTTGAAGATTAATAGTTAATTTACATGCTTAAGTCTAGTTAATTACTCTAGTTGAGTTAATTAACATTCTTGAGTCTAGTTAATTACCTTAGTTAAATTAATTAACACGCTTAAGTCTAGTTAATTATTCTAGTTGAGTTAATTAACGTGCTTGAGTCTAGTTAATTATTCTAGTTAGTTAATGGCTCTCATTAATTGATATGCATCAAGAAATAATCCAGTTAATTAAACACGTTCACTAGTTCATTAACATACCCAATTAGTTAGTTAACTTTCTCAAATAGTTAATTAACATGCTCAACTAGTTAATTAATTAATATGCTCAAGGATTAGTTATTAATTAAACAACTAGTTAAACAAGCTTGAATTAGTTATTTAACGGCTAGTTAACTAATTAGTTAATTGATCATGTTCAAGTCTAATTAATTAAGTCTAGTTAATTAAACTTGCTTAAGAATATTATAACTAATTAATTAACATACCTCCAATAGATTTATTCACATGCTTGCTTAAGAAGATTATAACTAATTAGTTAACATACCCCCAATAGATGTATTCACATGATTAGATTTACTAATTAGTTCACATGCCTAGATTATTAATTGATTAACATGCTCCGGATTATTAGCAATTAAACATACAAAGATATACATAGCATACAATATATATGCATGAATGAAGAAATTAAGCGCATAGAATTAAACTAAATACAACAGAATATTATAGCAAGTAGAACTATGGAAACAAGGTCATCCTCGAATGCCTAGTTCTCAACATCGTTTGTTCATACTTTTCAGGTCATTGAGCCCTTTAATCATTCATCAATTGCTTATCAAAGTAAAGTATTTATAACGGAACTAAATAGAGCCAACAACAAGAACAAAGCTACCACCAAAAGAAATATCTACAGGGTATTCACAATCAAGAATTTATTTGCAGAACTAACAATGGATATCACAAGCTATCAGAGTCTACAGAGTACCAAACAATCAACACTACCAACAGTCACCGCGTGGGCTACAGTGTGGGGAGAGTCACCCAGTGTCTCCCACTGTGCAAAATAATGGACTACACGACGAAGCTATCTAATTTAAATCCCTAAAATTACGTAGATTTGGGTTGATTCGAATGAGTGCGGACGTGTTGGTCTCGTCCGCATGTGTAAAATTCCTAAGGCAGATTTGTGCTTACGGACGGGAAATGGCATCCTTGCCCAGTCCGTACCGTCTTAAAGCGACATTTGGACATGAAATAGCATCCGTATAATGCGTCCGCACATGTTCGAAAGTGTCCATAAATTGGACAGATTTAAAGCGGACGAATCCGCCCGCGTCCGCATTTGTTCGGGCTCGTCCGGAACTGTCCAGGAATTGGACAGACTCAAAGCGGAAGAATCCACCCTCGTCCGTACTCGTCCGCGAAGTGTCCAAAAGGTCGAGTTAGAGATAAGGGCGACTTGGGACATGAGGCAGCGTCCGTGAGAGTCGTCCCAAAGTGCTGGGGCGGCGTTCCATACGTTTGCGGACGAGGAACGTCGTTCGCAGGCGTCTGAAAACGCCCAATCCAGCACTTAACACATTTTTCTACCTAAAATTCGTCCCATAACATCTTTCCCATAAATACACGTCACAATTTAACATGTATAAATACGTAATGTAATATCCAACTCCACCCAACATTCAATTACATCGCATATACGGGAAAAACGATATCAGGATATTACATCAAAGATGAAAACTTTTGTCTTGCTCGCCAGAAAAACCGTAGTACTTAACCCTCAGAACATCGCTGTTGAGCTCTACTTCAACATTGCTTCCAGCGTGGCTGAGGATTTCCAGTTTCGAGGTGAACTCGTCAAATCTTAAATGCGATTCTTATATACTAGGGTTCTGGGAAAACAGAATGAGGCACGTTGAACCGCGACGGTTTCATATATGATCCACAACGGACCATCAAAATTGTAGTGTTATTTTATTAAAATATGAAGCCGCGACAGTTTGTAGATGAGCCGTCGCGGTGCGACATTATCTTGTTTAACGGTAAACGTGACAGCAATGTTAGCAACATTATTTTCTTATTGTTCAGTAGTTGATTTGTTAGTAAAAAAATGTTAGTAATTGACTTGTCATTGATCATAAAGGATGATGGTTTGTTTGTCATTTTTCCTTAATTTTATTTAAGAAATATGGATTAAAGGCGGTAATGGAATACTAATTAATAAATAATTAAGGAGGACGGGTTGATCATGAAGGGAACAGTGGAAGGCTACTTTCACTCAGCTGGATATTATTGTGGGTCTGATAATCAGCGTCTAAAACTCATCATCCTCGTTCAAGAACTCTTCCTAAAACTGTAAGTCTGCTACTTTCAAATGGATTTGTCTTTTTCGCATTAACTGCCATTTGAAGCTTCTGACGGAATCGCATTCAAATTCATGTTTTGTTTGAGGTTTGAGTATAATCAATCACAGTGTGGAATCGAGACAAACGAAACTTCCTGCAAATTCAAAATCAACCTCTCAGATCCAACTCTTCCTAAATTTAATACTTACATATAAAATGTAACGTATTATATTTTCTTACATTTAAACCTATAGTTAATTAGGTTATATTTTTGTTAATTAATTTTATATATGTTTACGTGTGTTTCATTTTTGGGTATAAGTTATCAATTATTTTTTTAATTTATTATAATTTTTATTGCAAAACGGTGCGTTGTGGACCGTGATGAGTCTTCGTCAACCACCTTCCAGTTCCACCTCACTTCCATCTCTCGCTTCACTTTGCAGTGCATTTTACTCTACGATTCCCACTCACTGCACTTGCTTGCATCTCTCTCTACTTTCTCTGTCTTAATTTTGCTCAAATCCTCACCGAATTCCCATCCAGTTGTGCAAAAACCATTTAAACATACAGACGCTTTTGTTGTGCGTTTGCTCGCTCGCCTGTTCTAGAAATTTGGGTATTTTCTCTTTCAAGTTTTTTGAAGGAATGGAATTGGAGCAACCAATTCGGGGCAATCATGCCATTTCTATGACTTTTGATGCGGTCTATATGGGGCGCAGCATGGGATTCGTCAAGGCCTTGCAGGTTCATTTGTTTTATCATTCGGACTTGGTTTCTCCTTTTCCTTAGTTTAGTTAAGAAATGTAGGAAGAGAGGTTTTTGTTTGTATCTGTTTGTATTCTGTAAAAAGAAAGCTTAAAATTTTACAGTGCACCAGGGGTATATGTATACCTGGATTAATATAAAATCTACCGTACAAGGAGACTACTGTACAATTTAATTATGCTAACAGTGTATTGATAAATGGTGTGTTAACATCCCCTCGCAAGCTCAAAGACGTTGGACGAGAAGCTTGGACTGAAAAAGATGAAATTTGCTCAACGCTAGAGGTTTGGTAAGAGCATCCGCTAATTGGTTGTCAGATGGGGTGAAAAGAACGGACAATGACTTATTTTGAACTTTCTCTCTGACAAAGTGGTAGTCAATCACAACGTGTTTGGATTTTGAATGAAACACGGGTTTGAGGCCAAGTAGGTAGCACTTAGATTGTCACTGTAAATAATGGGATTAGCGGAAGAGGTTATACCTAGCTCACGTAAAAGGGATTGGATCCAAAGCAGTTATGAGGCTCCATTGGCAATACTGCGATATTCTGACTCGGTGCTTGAATGAGAGACAACCTTCTGTTTTGCAGAGGACCATGAAATAAGATTTGGACCTAAAAAAGTGCAAAAAGCACTAGTGCTTCTACGATTGTCCGGGCAAGAGGCCCAATCTGCATCAGTGAAGTAGCGTAGATCAAAATTAGATGCAGCGGAGAAGGATATATCAAGATTTGTAGTCCCCCGAAGATATCGAAGAATGCGTTTAACAGCAGTCCAATGAACATCAGTAGGAGCATGCATAAACTGACAAACTTTATTCACGGCAAAGGCAATGTTGGGACGTGTAATGCAGCAGTATTGCAAATCACCCACAATACTTCAATATTGGGAGCCATCAGGTAAAAGAGTGCCCGAGTGCTTGGAGAGAATAGGGCCCGAAACCATAGGAGTCGGGACCGGTTTGCTTGAGCTCATATTGGTCTTGAGGAGCAAGTTGGAGATGTAGGTGGACTGATGTAACATCAAACTGTTTGCTGCAGTGGTCACCGAAACACCAAGGAAGTAGTGTAGTGGACCCATATCACGGACCACAAATTTAGAGTTGAGGTATCCAATTAGATCGTCAATGAGGGAAGTAGAGTTGCCTGTGACTATAATATCATCAACGTAAATGAGCATTAGAATAATATAGGATGCCTTACGAAAGATGAAGAGCGATGTATCCGACTGTGATGCTTTAAAACTCCAAAGGAGGAGAGCAGTGTACAATTTGGTATGCCATGCACGAGGTGACTGCTTCAAGCCATATAAAGATTTCTGTAAAAGGCACACGTAAGAAGGATGAGAGAGACTTACAAACCCCGGGGGTTGTTGCATATAAACTGTTTTTGATAAGTCGCCATTTAGAAAATCATTGTTGATGTCAAGCTGTCTAGTAGTCCACCCGAGAGAAACAGCCAATGATAGAGCAATCCGAATAGTAGTTGGCTTGATAACTGGACTAAAAGTCTCATCGTAGTCAATACCCTTAGTTTGGTCGTATGATTTTGCAACCAACCGTGCCTTGTAACGATCAATAGAGCCGGTGCTAGTCAGTTTGAGACAGAAAACCCACTTACAGTTGATGAGAGTAGCATCCCTAGGAAGTGGAATGAGCGTCCAAGTTTGATTTTTATGCAAAGCATCAATTTCGGCTTGCATGGCAGCAAGCCATAATGGGCATTTTGAAGCTTGGAGGAATGTAGAGGGAGTGGAGGATGTAATGGTATTTGCTGTGAAAGCTTTTGGTTTGAAAATACCAGCTTTTGATCTAGTTTTCATGGGATGGAGGTTAATTGGGTTGGGAGGTTGATAAGAGGCAGGAAGGGTGAGGAGTGTAGGAGGTGAGGGGGAAGATGGGAGGACCAGGGGTGAAGGGGAAGGGGGTGGTGAAACAGGGAGAGATGAAGGTGGTGTGGTGGAGGAGTGTGTAGTTAAAGAAGGGAGGGGGAGATTGTATACAGGTATGGAGATTGCAGTAGGTGGGGAAGGGGATGGAGGGAGATTGGAAAATGGGAATGAGCTCTCATAAAAAATGACGTGTCGAGTGATATAAACACGGTTGGATGTAGGATTTAAGCATATGTACCCCTTATGATGAGAACTATAACCGAGAAAGGTGCAAGGCGAGGACCGAGGTTGTAGCTTGTTTGTATTGAATGGCCGAAGAAAGGGGTAGCATAAACAGCCGAACACACGAAGAGAGTGATAGGGCGGTATTGTGCCATACAAGCACTCAAAAGGAGATTTGGAATGTAGAATCCGCATCGGCATGTAATTGATCAGAGTGACAGCGGTATTGAAGGCATATGGCCAAAAACGTTGAGGGACAGATGAATGGAACATCAATGCTAAAATAGTTTCAACGATATGACGATTTTTGCGCTCAACGCGACCGTTTTGGTTAGGAGTATATGGACAAGAGATCCGATGATGGATGCCCTTTGATTTTAATATTTTGGATAGAGATTGGAATTCTCCACCCCAATCGGATTGCAAGCATTTGATGGAAGTGCTGAATTGATTCTGGATGAGAGATATGAATTCCAAAAAGGTGGAATAGACCTGGTCTTTCATTTTTAAACAGTAAAGCCAAGTGAAACGAGTGCAATCATCAATAAACAAAACAAAATAGCGTGCTCCAGTAATGGATTGAACCGGTGATGGTCCCCAAACATCCGAATGAACTAAATTAAAGGGAGATGCTGAATGGGAAATTGACAGTGCAAAAGGCAAATGATGACTTTTAGCTAATTGACAAGAGTTACAAAGTTTAGAAGTTCCAGACTCTGAAAAAGGAATATTACAGAGCTTTAAAAAGGAAGACAAATTAGAAAAACATGAATGTCCTAAACGGAGATGCCACAAAGCTGATGAAGAAACGTTGGAGCTGCTAGGTGAATTGCTGCTCGTGGACAGGGAAAAGGCTTTATATGGTTGAACTATTTTGTAGAGCTCGTCACAGAGGGAGCCCCGAAGAAGAATCTGGTGGGAGTTCCGATCCTTGACAAAAAAAGAATGGGAGTGAAATTCAACAAACACTGGATTATCAAGGCATAGTTTATGAATACTGAGCAGATTTTGAGTGATTGTGGGAGTGTGTAGGACGAAATTAAGTTTTAATGGAGAGGAAGTTATGGGGATCACAGTTCGGCCAACACTAGAAATAGAGAGAGTCTTACCACTCGCTGTGACAGCGTGCGCCGAGCCCAGATAAGGAGAAGAGTCCGTCATGGTAGATGCAGACGGAGTGAAATGATGAGTGGCGCCGCTGTCGAGGAGCCAGGATGGAGAGGGTGAGGCAGCATGAGGCAGAGGTGAGTGGTTGGAAGGAGGGTGAATGCCAGCAGTGTACGCTTGAGGAGAAGGCTGAGAGTGATTCAGGTTGGGTGGGCCGGGTACAAAGTGATGTGGGTTGGGTGGGCCGGAGGCATAAGAGAGTGGGTTAGGTGGGCTGGATGTATAGGAAGTATTTTGTCTGTGGTAATAGACCAAGGCTGTATGGCCCAATTTGTGACAGATTTGGCATCTGGGCTTATATGGGGTTCTGGGTCTGGGCTGGAGCCTTGGGCTATGAGATGGATGAGGCTGTGTGAGAATTCCCTGGAAGCTGTTGGAATTAGGGCGTGCAGGAGGCGGCTGTGGAGACCGATAGGGGCCGAAGGCAGCGTTGGCTTGAAGGGAGATCTGGGAGGGTAGCTGCGCGACGGAGTTCTGCCTCTCCAGTTGGAAGTCATAGCTGAGAAGAAGGCTTTGGATCTCCTCCATTGAAGGCTTATCGGTGCGATTAGTGATGGAGGTGACGAATGGGTTGTAGTCGCTGCCCAGCCCGCCGAGGAAGTAGATTACATGGTCTTTGTAGGTGATAGGTTCACCGATAGCTTCGAGAGTGTTACATAACGTTGTGATTTTTTGAATGTAGGCTGAGGCAGAGAGGCCGTCTTTGGAGATGCTGTGGAGTTGAGTTCGGAGATCGGTTATTCGAGCCATGGAGGAGGACACATACATCCGGTCGAGAGCGCTCCAAATATCGACAGCGGTTTTGTAGCAGACAATTTGGGGAAGGATATTATCCGAGAGGGAAGAAAAAATCTAGCTCATTACTAGTCGATTATACCTTTGCCAGAGTTGAAAATCTGGATTTGGTTGGAGGTTTTGGGAGTCAATAAATTGAGAAGGGGCTGTGTAGGTTCCATCTAGGATGTTGTCTATGCCATTTGCCATGACAACGTTGAGGATTTGGACTTTCCAGACCAGGTAATTTGAAAAATCTAATTTGATAGTTAATGTCTGGTTTACTGCAGGAAAGGGAGGAAGGGAAGGGGCAGAAGGGGAGGGAGGAATGGCTGTGCTCGAGGAGGTCATGGTGGCGGCTCTAATACCAAGTTAAGAAATGTAGGAAGAGAGGTTTTTGTTTGTATCTGTTTGTATTCTGTAAAAAGAAAGCTTAAAATTTTACAGTGCACCAGGGGTATATGTATACCTGGATTAATATATAATCTACCGTACAAGGAGACTACTGTACAATTTAATTATACTAACAGTGTATTGATAAATGGTGCGTTAACAAGTTTGACTTATCTTTGATATTGAATGCGCAAGATATTTTACATGAATCGTGTGATTTTAAGTATCGGGGTTTTACTCGGTCTGGTTTTTCTGTAACTGTGACTCGTGTGTTTCAACGACATATTGTATTTGATTTTGGAGGAGAAGATCTTGCATCTCCACCTCGGAGAAGAAAGGGTTTTATTCATTTGGAGCATCTTGATTATTTTCATAAGAACATCTATAGTGATAATAAATTCTTAAAATTAAGTATTGAATGGATTTAGTCTAAAAACCATGTGTAACTCCCAATATTTCTTGCACAATATTATCTGCTTTGGGCCAAATACTGCACAGTTTTGTCTTTGGAGTTAGCCAAAAACACGTTGTACTAGGCAGGGAGGAGAACTCTACTCGTAAACCGTAAACCGTAAACCGTAAACCATGCATTTGACACTCTCAAACAATGTGAGATTGTGCACTCCCATTAGTATGGACGGACTCACTTCGATCATTCTTGCCTTCATAGAACGGGCTGCTACAATCTCTCTCTCCTTAAAGGCTCGACATACTCAGTTGGCCACATTTCTGGTTAGAGTTTGGCTCTGAGCAGGCATTATTACACCAAGAAGACTAGAACGTTACACCATGCATCAACCCATACCTTGTTAACGGTTATTTATGTAGCTTGTTAGACAATAATATTGGTGTATTTATGTAGCTTGTTATTCAATTTATGCCTGATTAGAATAATTTTAAAGAGCTAACTTGGTGGTCATTTCCTGGATTCTTCTTCTTAATTTGATTTGTCTGTTATATCTTTGTTTGTGCTCTTTAAATTTTCATCGTTCTCTTCTTCTGCCGGGTGAGTGTTGACAACTCTTTAATGAATTATGATTCAGGAACTCAAGAACTAAGGCCTCAACTGTATTCCGCTTCTGAATATTGTGGAAAAACTTATCTTTATAATGAGCAGAAACAAATCTAAGACTATTTCTATCTGGATGTTGTGCTTGATTCTGGTTCATTTTTCTTGGTGCCCCTTCTTGTTTATGTGATTGGTCATATCAGCTAGCTTTTAACAATATTCACACGAAAGCCCATCATAGGTAGGCCTGATAAGCATAGACCCACACTGTTCTTGCCAGAGGAAGGATATTGTTAATCAATTGTTGAATTTCAGTGTTGGAATCCATCCTCCTTTGATTCGATATTGTTTTTGATGAGCGAGTTTTAATATTGTTATTAGGGCACTGGATAACATAAAGGATTATGCAGTTCAAGCCCTCGTTAATGCAGTGGATCATCTTGGAACGGTGGCTTACAAGCTCACTGAACTTATTGAGCAGCAATCTATAGATATTTCTGATGTAGAACTCAAAGTTTCTTGTCTAAATCAGGCATCTTCCTTTTCTGTCTCTCTTTTGTTTGAAGTGAGTTTTGAGACATTGAATATCAAATGAATGGATCTGAATTTCAATGCCAGCAACTGCAGACATGCCAAACGTACAAGGATAAAGAAGGGCTGAGGCAGCAGCAATTGTTGGGAGTCATTCCTAGACATCACAAGCACTATATTTTACCAAGTAATAACACTATAAACTTTATACACTGTTGAATTTATTAATAGTCTGGCAATATTATAAGATTTGTTTTCTTTGTTTTTGCATCTCAACTTAGATTGTGTCAACAAAAAGGTACATTTTAGTCCACAGACTGATTTGGGACCGCATCATTATGGAGCCAGATCTCCAACAGGTACTAAATTTTGAGTTTTGGTACTTTGAAGGGTTGGTAGAGTTTCTCATTTAATAATGTTCAATTAAACAGGTAATGTGGCATCGAAGACTCTTTCGTGGCATCTAGCCTCAGAAGCAAAGCCGACATTGAAAGGTGCTGCCATACATGCTGCAAGTGTGTAAGGAGATTACACTATTGTCATCATTATTCATTTATGAATTTGAAATGTTCATGATCTTTCTGTGTGTATTTTGAGGCTTTCATGTTCTATGAATTATGCAGCAATAAAAATGAAAACGTACCCATAAAGACAGCTGGAGTTTTCCATCTTCTTGGTAGGTAGTCTCGCGTAATGTAAGAAACTTGACAGTCTTAAATATTGAAGCACGAGTTATCGTTGTAGATAATGATGATGGGGAGAGACCCAAATCCTCCGCCGCACATCTCCGGCAGTCGAGTGGATGGCCCTCTTCGAAAGCGCTTGCGCAGTGGTTTGGTGCTCCTCCACACAAGGTAATGACCAAATGTTCTAAACAAACGCTTTCTTGTTGCTTCTCCAGAGATGTGAATTGATTGGGGGAATCTCAAAAGCTTGTAATTTTTTTTCAGGGCGCATTTGATTCTAGTGACAAACGCTTGACAGCATTTGACAACGCAGAGCGAGGAGAAGGTGTAAGACTTGCAGTTCGTAGCAAGAGTGTGCTATCTGCATTCTTTGTCAAACAGAAAACACAGAAGCTTAGGCTCGGCTCTGTCGTGTGACTTTCTTCAGTAACACCATACAATAAGTGGAGCAGGTGGCTAAACCCCACTTAGGCCATCCTATAATAAGTTAATTCTTTTATTTATTACTAATTAATATAGTCTTAAAAAAGTTTCTCCTAAAATTTTCTTAGAGACTTATTACGAAATTTTAAATCATAATTCCATCTTTGTTTAAAGAGTTGTAATAAAAATTTAAAATATAAAATTTTTGTTTTTTTAAAAAAATAAATTTTAAATTTTAAAATGCAATCAATTTAAATTCTAATTTTCTTTAACCAAAATAAACATCAAATTTTAATTTACGCTCGGACCATGTTTGATGTTACTCTATGTGGACCAAATTGAAATGAT
Source organism: Begonia loranthoides (assembly GCA_022433065.1). NCBI lineage: Eukaryota > Viridiplantae > Streptophyta > Magnoliopsida > Cucurbitales > Begoniaceae > Begonia > Begonia loranthoides. The sequence goes on from CM039469.1 coordinate 3,569,619, forward strand.
ATTTTAATATTCATATCATTTTTAATTTTAATTTTAAAAATTATAAAAACAACACCAACTAGAAGGGGTGTTCAAAATTGAATTTGAACCGATCAATTGATATGGATCAAGTTGGTTTTGAACATCTCTAAAATTGAACTTTGGTTCTATTTTGTGGGAATTGAACTTATCAATTTGGTGTTCAACTTTACATATTCAGAACAAACACTAATCAAATCGAATCAATAAATTATTAAATTTGAACTGATAATACATGCAATCTTGCACAATTGCCCTTGCCACTTGGACGTCCAACAACACTCGTGCTCATCACTGACGAACGTTCCCAGCTCTTAAAGAATGTCTCTCAACTAGTGTCGAACGTCCCCCATCATTGAAAGATGTCCAACCCCGCTCATCCGACGGACAATATTTTGTCTGTCCTCCTCTGTCCTGTCACCCCATCTGTCCATCACATAGCATCAGACGTTCCCTATTATTGAAGGATGTCCAACCCACTCATCCAACAACCATCAATTCGTCAACTCTCTCATGAGTCTCATCCAACAGTCATCCTTTCATCTACCTTCATTAAAATATCGCTTGTCTCACACCCTTGCCTTGACAATCTACTCTCTCAAGTCTCAACAACATCAATGCAAGGCTAGAAGAATCTCTTCCATCTACGATTCTATAAAAAGGTTAGCCATTTGTTTACTTATTTTACTGATTTTAGGATGGAAAGTATTAATGAAATTGTAGAGAGTCCTACTCCTAACTTTACTTTTGGTCAAACGAAAATAAAAATATCAGAAATATTGGATCATTTTACTAGGATTGAAAGTAATGATCTTAGCAACCTTAAAGCAAAATGTAATCATTGTTCACAGTCATATGCATGTCATGCATCAAAGGATGAGACATCGAACTTGAAAAAACACATTCGTAGTGAAAAAAAATATTGGCAAATGTCGATATGAAGCAAAAGGCTTTAAGCTTTCAAATGTAGATAATGTGGGTCCAAATCTATTATATTTTAGTGTTGTGACTTGTCGAGAACTACTTGCAAAGATGATTATTATTGATAAATGGCCTCTGAAGTTTATTGAAGGACAGGGTTTTAGAGCATATTCTCAATATGCACAACCGAAATTTGTCGTACCTTCTAGAACTACTATTGTACGAGATATTATTAGTATTTATGAGAAAGAAAAAAATGAAATTGAAAGAATATTTTAGAGAGACATCTCAACTAGTATGCTTGACTACCGATACATGGACTTCCATTCAAAATTTGAGTTACATGGTATTAACTGCTCATTATATTGATAGTGATTGAACTTCCATTCTACTTTTTCATTATTAATTTTTAGTTGAAAGAGAAGTAGAAAGATCCTTGTTTGAATGGAGAATTGTAAAAGTTTTGACTATTACTGTCAAGACCCGAAGGCATGCCTAATAGAACCGCCGGGTCAAGCGACCCAATCCCCGAAGAGGACCCGGTTACCTAGCCCAAGACATAAGAGAAGCAGAAGTCTTAATATGAATATATTAGTCCAAACCCAAATCACATGAGTTGAGATCTACAGAGTGATCAACTAGAGACATGATAATATAAATAAAGAAACGTATTGTGCAGGAATGAAATCAAGCAACACCAGAACTAAAATCCCAACATGCTCGGAACGGAGGGATTGAACTGACAAACATCTACCCATCCCATGGGAGATTGAAACACCCACCAGGGGACACCAGCATCGCCCCACGGCAACACGTGCAAAACCAGTGCACCGAACCTATACCCTAACCTGGGGAAAAATATTGTTAAAATAAAATGTTTCTATGATTATTTGTTATGTTATTCTAGAATAATATTAGGAAGGCTATTTTTTAGTTTGTTATCTTCTCCCTAAAGTTTATGGAAGTTGTTCATTTTCTTTGTAACAAGATGCTAATTATAAATAACATCTTTCTCTTCATAAAATAATGAGATTGAAATCTTCAAATAAGTTTTTATGGTATCAGAGCACCCAAAGACATTTTTCGGTTATTAATATGGCTGGAGTTCCAAGAAATGGATCATCAGAGACCATCTCTTGTGCTTCTGCTCCGATTGTTTCTTCAACTCCTTCTCCTATGACCAATTCTAATTTTTTTGCTGTCATCTCTATTTTTAAACTTAATAGACATAATTTTATTCCTTTGTCTAGGTCTATCCTCATAATAATTCGTGGAAGAGGAAAGATAGGATACATGAATGGTTCTATTCCTGCACCAGCTTTAATTGATCCAGCGTTTGCAACATGGGAAATTCAGAACTTTTTGGTGATGTTTTGGCTCATTCACTTTATGGATCCACAAATTAGTGAATTGGATTTGCTCTATTGTGCAGCTCATGAAATGTGGGAAGTAGTAAGAAGAGCTTACTCCATCTTGAAGATTCATCTTAGATGTTTTCTCTTTGGATGAAAATTAGAAATCTTTGTCAAGAATCTAATTCTATTACCACTTATTTTCATTCCCTAACTCATCTTTGGTAGGAACTTGATTTATTTCAACAGCAATCATGGACTGATAATGCAAATGCAGAATTATACATGAAACTTCTTGCAAAAGAACGTATTTATGATTTTCTAGCTGGTCTTCATCCCTCGTTAGATAAAGTACATGGATGAATTTTGGGAACCAAACTCATTCCTATACTTGAAGAAATTTTTGCAGATGTTCATTGTAACATCCCAATATTTTTAAGATGGATAATTATCAGGATATTACCAAGGACGTTCGGAGCGCTAAATCAATAAACATTTCAGTAATGTTTTTTCCCGTATACGTGATGAAATTGAAGTGTTGGGATTACGAGGATATTTCATTACGTGTTTACACGTGCCATTTGTGACGTGTATCTATGAAGGAAACGTCATGGGGATCACGTTGAGTGCGAGAAGATAGTGAAAAGTGAAGAAAATAGACTCGAGGACTCCTCGGGACGCCAATCTGCGTCTTAAACTTGCTGTTTTGAGAAGTTGCGGACGCTGGTTATGAAAGGTACGGATGATGTGGACGACTGAATCTGTTTAAATCTGGGGTTTTGCGGACGATGCGGACGAGGAGATGCAGCGTCCGAATGAATCTGTCCAATTTTGGGACAATTCGGACGCCACATGTGGACGATGACACGGCGTCCGAAACAGGACTGGGGACGGTACAGACACAGTGGGGATGCCAAATCCCGTCTGAAAGCTAGGAATTCGCTGTGAGATTTTAGGTCATGCGGACGCATGCAGACGACAGCTCAAGGTCTGCACGAGTCCAAAAGTCTCTAGTGCAGCGTAATTTTAGGGATTTAATCTCGATCCCCTTGTCGTTTAGTCCATTTATTCCATGCCCAGGAGACACGGACGGTGCTCCCCACGCCTCCAGACTGTAGCCCACGCTAGAAGCCGCCTCCTCTCTACCTTTCGGCGTCCAGTTTGCCTCCTCGAGGTATGGATTGTCTTCCCCCCTTCCAGGTAATATCTATTCTCTCCCTTGCATTCTTCATTTCTCTTGCATAAGTTCCAAAGAGAAAGAGAGAAGATGACCGAGAAGGAGAGTGAGGGAGCTGAGAGTTTGATAGAAAGCTGTGAGTGTAAAGAACAAGCTCCCTGAGCTGCTGGAGTAGCTCTGTCCGTGAAAGACTGAGGTGGAGCTCGGGATGCTGCTGTTGATGGAGCTAGAACGTGAAGGACAGATCCTTGCTGTACCTGCTCTGTGTCTTCGTAGTGGTAAGGAATTGGTTGTCTTGGCCTTGTGCCCTACACCTAAGTATATGTGTGTTTGATTCTGTAGTTATGTTGTAGTTGTTAAATTTGCTAAGTTAGTTGACTTGAATGCCCATTTCCTCTTTAAGTGATTTTACCATCTTTTGTGTTAATTATGATTAGGAGCTGATAGTTATGTAAAAGTGATAATGGAATTGAAGGAACCTAGGAGAAGCTTGTTTAATGGATAAGGAGTATGAGATTATGACTGAAGAAGATTGTTAATGGAATGCCTAAGGGATTATGACTGAAACTAAGGATAAATAATTGAGGATGTTGTTGTTATCGTTTAGAAGAAGCTTGTTTAGTTAATCATGTTAGAATTGTTTTGCTAATGTTGAATATGTGATGTTTCCTTTTTTCTGTTAAGCTTTGCTTCGTGCCTAGTATGTGAAGTATAGGTGGATGATATGAAGAAATGATGAAGGTTAAGGTCTAAGGTGACAGATGTTAGTTAACAAATGAGACATGCTTAAACTGATGCTTTTCCTTTGACTATTTAGTTAGTTTTGATGAGATGCATATACCTAAGTAAAGGAAGAAATGAGAAACAAGAGAAAAAGGTCCAAACACTTCAAAGGAAAAAGTGAATGGCAATGAGAACCATGACTGTAATGTGAAGTATAAAGGAAAATAATGAATGACTATGGTAATGACTTGATTATTTTCTTTTCAGCATAAACCTATTTCGTTGATATGTTTATTTTCACTACTGTGGGTATCATATGAGAAGCATGTTGTAGTAGTTTTTGCTGCTGTGATTATAGTATAGAAAGTAGGATTATCCAAGTATATTCTCTTCCATTGTTATGTATTAATTGTATATGTTTTTCCGCTATTTTGTGTAGTCATTAAAAGCATGATAATTTCCTTGTGTACTCGATTTGGAAGCATGCTAGGTGTCATAGATTCACTGTTAATTTGATTGTTAAAAAGTCATGTGTAGTCCGATGAGATAATGGATTTTAATTTGATATAGTTCATTTACTCTATGTTGTCCATCTAAAGAGAATGTTTAGTAGTTGAAGTTGGAATGAGAGCATGATTGGTTGTAGGTACGTTTTCTGTTGTTAAGCTTGATTTAGAGTATGATTTAATTGAACGAAATATTGCAGAATAGTCGTGTAGAAGTTATTAGTTGATGAATGAGTATTGTGATGCATGAAGTAATTGTGGAAAGGTAGAGAATGATGAACTGAAAGTGAGGACGTGTGATGAGCATGAATGAACTTTGATTTCTCTATTGATATTCCTTGTATGACCTTAATTTATAAGTGATAGGTTTTATGCCTATAGAATGAGGTGTGAACTACTATGATGTGAACTGTTAACTGAACAACGAAGGAAAAAGGTTTAGTTAATTGAACAAACGAAGGAAAATGCTTTAAGGAATTAAGATGCATAAACGATGTCATGAGTTCAATTAAAAGTATGATTGGTTAAACGTATTCCTGCTGATTAGTCGAGTAGAAACACTTTTCGATGATTTGTATTTGCTGCTGCATAGTTACTTAGAAATATGTTATGATATCTTATATTGTATGATTCATTGCTGTTCATTTTCAGTTACGATATTTTTTCTCATATGTGCTTTATTTATGTTTATTAGGAAGAAGTTAGATCGAGTTCATGATAATAGAAACCAAGTAGGGGGTAACCTTCGGGATAGTACCCACATGCATGAGTGAGGAAAAATGCTAAGAAAAAGGAATGTTCGGGATGGGTGGGATACGTCCATCACCGATGAAACCCTCCCGGCGGATCCCGCCCATCACCGAAGAAACCCTCCCGGCGGGATATCCCAGGAGGGAAGAAACTCTAAAGGCAGGATACGCCAGAAAGAGGAAGAACTCCAAAGGTGGGATATGCCGGAGGAGAAAGAAAGAACTCTAAAGGTGGGATACGCTGGAAAGAGAAAGAACCCAGAAGGCGGGGTATGCTTGAAAAAGGGAACAAATAGGGAGTTGGGGTAGATGGGTAGTCCGGATCTACCTAGCAGCTAGGATACACCCTCACGTAGTCGGTAAAGGGACTAGCATGCGCACAGGAGGTTAGAGCCATATAGCTAGGCCATCTCAAATGACAACCTCTAATCTCCAGCTCGATGTACGAGTTAAAGAACGAATAAAGAAAACGAACGTAATGAAAGAATTGGTTTGGGTGGCCCCATTCCAAGAAGAACTAAAGAGAGAAATGCATATATTGTTTTCCCTCATATCCTTACTGGGTATAAGCTCACGTCCTTACTTGTGATGTAGGTACAATGACAAACAGATAGTAAACGGATAAGAAGTAGATGAGAAATGCATAATAAGGCAGAGATGGATGATTTCGCACGCACAGGATTCGGGCTGGCAAGGCAAAGAGAAAGGAAAGTAAACGGTTGTGAATCAATGAAGTAATGGACAAGATTTATTTGATAGACATAATGTCTGAATTGCTTAGTATTTCCTTTGAAAGATTTCTTACGCTTCTGCCATTATTTACAAAGGTTTATAACGCTTCCGCAAAGACTTTCTTGAAACAAATGATTTTCCTCACAGTATTTACGCTTCCGCATATTTAATAAGTTGGTTTTCATGACGAGTTTTGAGAAAGAGTTAGTAGCGATTTGGATTTACACACTCTAATTTGTTTCAAAAAGGAAAAATTCACATTTTAACGATATACAAAAATCCGGATCGTTACATTCATTGAGAAGAACACCGAAGAAAAGTTATACTTGGGACTGATGCAACATCTTCTTTATTTAATGATTCTACCATGGCATCTCATGTTTCTACAGATAAGTTAATTACTCGCTGTGAATTCTACAAGAAACCTTATCACACTAAATATAAGTGCTGGAAACTATATAGAAAGCCCCCAAATTGGAAACCAAGAGAAACTTGAGGTGGAAATACTACAAATACAACTCTAGCCAGTAAGGAAGAATCTGTCCCAACTGGTTCTTTCTCTCAAATTCAACTTGATCAACTCGATCAACTCAGTAAGTTATTTGCAAATTCATCCCTGGCAACCCATACATCATCGGCATGTTCATCTCTTATGGCCAAAACAAGTGTTTCCTCGTCTTCTTTACCAAATCTATCATGTGAACCATGGATCATTGACTCAAGCGCTTCAGACCATATGACAGGTAGTCTCCATCTACTTTCTAATCATTTTCCTTACACTCAATCACGTTAAGTAAAAAAAGTGAATGGTTCAAAATTTTCTATAGTTGGTACAAGAACTGTTGTGTTGAGTTCATATCTGAAGCAGAAAAATGTATTATATGTACCCAATTTCTCATATAATTTACTATCTATTAGTAAGTTAATGTCATCTCACAATATCATGAGTGTCTTCTCTTCTAACTTGTGTATTTTTTAGGACAAGACATCGGGTCAAGTGATTGCGAATGCTAGAGAATCCTCGGGACTTTATCAATTTTTCAGCAATTGTTCATCAAATAAGTTTCAAGCTCACATTGGATCCACTACTTCTCCTCTTACTAATCATCAAAAGGTGTTTCTTCTTCATTTTCGTTTAGGGCATCCAAGTTTTTTGCATTTGAAAAGATTGTTTCCAAAGTTATTCGTTAAGAATGATAACTTTTATTGTGAAATTTGTCAATTTTCCAAACATCAGAGACTACTTTTTCATTCTATTCAATATAAATCATCTCATCCATTCACCCTAGTTCATAGTGATTTATGGGATCCATTTCGAATTACGACTCTACTAAATCATAGATGGTTTGTCACCTTCACTAATGATCATACTCGGGTTTGTTGGACTTACTTGTTAAAAAATAAATCTGAGGTCCCAAAAATCTTTGAACAATTTCATTCTATGGTTAAGACTCAATTTGAAATCTCCATAAAAATTCTTCGTACAGATAATGGTATTGAAGTCTTCAATTCAACTCTCAATACCTTTCTTACATTGCATGGTCTTCTTTATCATTGCTCTTGTGTTGAATCTCCAAAACGGTATCTCAGAAAGAAAAAATCGTCATCTTCTTGAAGTTGCTCGGTCTCTAATATTCACTACTGATGTTCCTCATCGATTTTGGGGAGATGCAATCTTGACTGCTTGTTTTTTAATTAATCGTCAACCCTCAAAGGTACTTCGTTTTAAAACACCTCTTTCTATCCTCCATATTTTTTTTTTCCAAATTATCTTGTTTTTTCAACTTTCGAATTACAAGTTTTTGAATGCAAGTCCTTTGTGCACAATCTTTTTCAAAATAAAAATAAATTAGATCCTAGATCATTTGAATGTGTTTTCTTAGAATACTCTTCAAATAAAAAAGGGTACCAGTGTTTTTGTCCAACTAAAAACCGTTATTTTATTTCTCATGATGTTTCATTTTTTGAACATCAAATCTATTTTTCCAAAAATTAGTCTCTAGGGAGGAAATTAGTTGATGCTGATTTTTTAGCTCCACAAAATTTGTCATCTTTCTCTACTACACAAGATAATTCACCTCCTTTCTGGTATAACCCACAAAATAAGCTACGCCAACCTCCACCAGATTTTCCCTCTGTTTCCTCTATTAGCCCAAAAAATCAGGAAAATCATTTTGAACTCATATATTCTCTCTCTGAAAATCCTGAAGAACCCATATATTCTCTCCTTGAAAATCCCGAGCTCATTCCACCTACTTCGCCGACTCTGGAAAAAACTGCACCTATACCCAAGTTCTGAAAATCCCAAAACTCTATCCTCAAGTCTCAAAAATCCTAACCTCGAAAGTGTCTCTCAAATTCCTCAACCACTAAACCCTACTTCATTACCGATGAATACTAGTGGCAATTATTGATTCTTTTCTCAGACTTATTCTTGACGTTCAATGGCTAAAAAGGAGAAAGGTCAGAATCATCCCAACCTTGACCCATGTCCTGTTACTAAAATATTACCTAAAAAATCTGATTTCACATTAGACATGCCGATTGCTATTCTAAAGGGCACTTGACTCTGTACCAAGCATCCGATTATAGAATTTCTGGGATACTCGCATTTGTATAGTCCAATGAAGGCGCGTGTTACTAAGTTGAACAATATTGATAATCCAAGAACATTTGAGGATGCATGAAATAACCCAAACTAGAAGAAGACAATCTTAGAAGAAATGTCAGCCCTAGAACAAAAAAAAAAAACATGTGAAGTGGTAGCTAAACTCGTTGGTGAAGAAGTTGGTAGGGTGCAGATGGGTATTCACTGTGAAGTTTAAGGCAGATGGAACAATTGATAGATTCAAGACCAGACTTGTAGCAAAAGGTTATACTCAAACATATGGTGTTGATTTCCAAAAAACTTTCGCACAATTGGCAAAAATAAACATTATCAGGGTCTTATTGTCAATTGCTGCAAACCTTGATTGGCCTCTCTATCAACTTGATGTAAAAAATGCATTCTTAAATGGAGATCTCGATGAGGAAGTACTCATGACTCTGCCATCGGGTTTCGCATATGATAACAGTAAAGTTTGTCGACTAAAGAAGGCGCTTTATGGTTTGAAATAGACCCCTCGAGCATGGTTTGGTCGGTTCATAAAGGCAGTTCTGAAAAATTGTTATCATCAAGCACACTCAAATTATACTCTCTTTCTCAAACGACAGGCAACTTACATCACTATATTACTGGTTTATGTGGATGATATTGTTCTTACAGGCAATGACAAGAAGAAAATAAAGTGGATTAAAGCACAGTTGGAAAAAAAAGTTAGAACTTAAGGATCTTAGAAATCTTCGATATTTCTTGGGAATTGAAGTAGCTCGAAATGCAACTGGGAATATCTGTATATCAGTGCAAATACATTATTGATTTGTTGAGTGAAACCGATATGTTGGGCTGCAAATACATTAGAATAAATTGTTTCTATGATTATTTGTTATGTTATTCTAAAATAATATTAGAAATGTTGTTTTCTAGTTTGTTTTTTTCTCTCTAAAGTTTAGGGAAGTTATTCATTTTTTTTAACAAGATGCTAATTATAAATAGCATATTTCTCTTCATAAAATAATGAGATTGAAATATTCAAATAAGTTTTTAAATATAGTCTGAGGGGTGAGTGACAAGTTCAGTAGAGAAATCGATAATAAATGCAATGTATGCTAAACACCATTTTCTTCATGTTTTGAAAACCATTTCATACTTCTCATTTTAGCATACATGGATTTAAATCATAAAAATCTCTTAATCATTTTATTAAACCGGCCCATGACCCTCGATGTGGCTACATCAAAACCTGCTGTATACATACACAACTATATCGCAAAATACGCCAATATCTTTTTCCATACGAAAATGTCATTAGTGGGAATGGTCATACAAGGACCCTTCCGGAGCACACCACGGAAAGGTAGCCATTTGTCGAGAGTAGCACCTCATGAGACAGAGGGAATTCAATAATGGCTATCCGAAGATCTAGCACATTACCCGAGTTGTCGGCGAGCAAGCTCTGCGATGACACAACTTGTGTAACCGCTCGGATGTAGTGAGACAAGCTGTAGCTCAGTGCCGATACGATCCGTATAATCGGAGTAACGAATAAGGTTGCTCGCAATAGAGCGCTTCTCAACTAAAATACCCATTTTCAAATTGATGAGGGTTGCCGACGAGTAGAGCTACGAGCCACAAGCCGTCACGCCACCTGTCAAATAGAACGGTGCTAGGATAGGCTAATCTCAGCGACTGACAACCTTCAATCCGTCCTCAATGAAAAGGATGGTTACACTAGGACCCATCCAATACATGTCACAAAAAGGTGGCTATCCGTTAATATCAACACCTCATGAGGCAGAAGAGAATACCAATGACGGTGATCCAAAGATCTAACACATCACCCGAGTTGTCGGTGAGAAAGCTCCGCAACGACCCAACTCGTACGATTGAATAAATGGATAAGGTTGCTGGTGACGGATTGCTTCTCAACTAATATACCGCTAGGTTCCAAGTTGACAAGGGTTGCCAACGAGCAGAGCTATGAGTAGTCACGCCACTTGTCAAATGGAATGGTGTTAGGATAGACAAAACTCAGCGACAAACCTATCAACTCCGTGTGAGTAATACCCTGGCCAGGTTTAGGGACTCAAAACCCAAGGAGCGCGTCATCACCGTTCTATCCATTTCCACTTTCGAGCTCGAAACCTGTGGACATGTCACCAATGCCCCACCCCCATTTTCACTTTTGGGGCTCAAAACCGGCCCATGACCCTCGATGGCCCATCAAACCTGAGGATATGTCATCAATGCCATCGCCATTCCGCACGCAAGTAACTAATATTCTCATAGTAGAAGATTGCATGAGATAGCCTTGTGATGCTTTAGCGCCAGAATGCCTAAAGCATCAAGAAGATTCATCCTCCAAATGTACATAACAAATCTTCTCGTAGTAGAAGATTTCACGGAATAGCCTCGTGATGCTTAGTGCCAGAGTGCCTAAAGCATCAAGAGGATTCATTCTCCCAATATACGTAACAAATATCAAATCTTCTCGCAGTAGAAGATTTCAAGGGATAGCCTTGTGATGCTTTAGCGTCAGAGTGCCTAAAGCATCAAGAGGATTCATTCTCCCAACATATATGCACAACTTTATAATTCAAACCATGTACAAAATATAAACGTGAGAAAATATATGTATACATAAATACTGAAGTGCTGTCGAAACAGTCCCTATCGAGTTTTCAAGTGTGGTACCCCACAAAATATCAGTTTTGAAAATATGATGCAATGCAATGCAGGAAGTATAAAGATCCCTACCTTAAGGACGACCACAACATGTTTACCGAAAAACCAGTTCCACCCGCTGTCATAAGCGAAAGCCGAACCACTGACATCTACAAAACCAATAACAAAGTCGATGTCAACATCCCAACAAACATATAAGCGATAACAAAAAAGTCTCCATCAAGACTTGGGTTTTAAGACGGTTTCTAGGGACAACCACCAGTCCCAAATCGGAAACCAAAACTAGGAATACAATCTATACATTGGATTAAGCCTAACGTCCATCTTTATGTTACTATAGACTACAATCCAACATTTCATGAATAAGTTAACAACTTATTATATATTTCCAAGCCAACAAACAGTAAGAAAATAATGGATAGAAGCCCAACCAACAAGGTGAAAATCCTCTATATTGTCCAACAAGCTATAACCATAATGAAGGTATAAACTCAATCCACAGTACAACATTCTCAACTGTGGCAGCCCGTCCTGTGAAGGCCAGGAAAGACCCAGGTATAGGTCTGACCCATATCAGTGGGGGTGTGCAATCCCACATCGCTTGGGAGAGTAGAAAATGCATGGTTTATAGTAAGGTTCTCTTTCCTACCTAGTACAACGCGTTTTGGGCTAATCCCAAGAACAAAATCGTGTAGGCTTCGGCCAAATGAGGACAATATTGTACTAGGAGCACTGAAGGACGTTACAAATGGTATCAGAGCGAAATCCAAACCAGAAGTGTGGTCGACGAGGACGTCAGGTCTCGAAGGGAGGGAAGATTGTGTGGTGGCCTGCCTTGTGAAGGAAAGGAAAGGCTAGGTGTAAGTTCAACCCATATCAGTGGAGGTGCGTGCGCAATCCCACATTGTTTGAGAGAGTAAAAAATGCATGGTTTATAAGTAGGTTCTCCTCCTTACCTAGTACAACGCATTTTAGGCTAACCCCAAAAACAAAACCCTATAAGCTTCAGTCCAAAGTAGATAATATTGTACTGGGAGCAACGAGAGACGTTACATCAACTTATTTAATAGAGCATGATTTTCTCTACATTGACTATCAAGACAATAAGCAAATCATGGAGAACAACAGACTCGATCAACAGAGACAATTCCTAAACACTAGTCTATCAAACTGTAACTGGAAATACAGAACTAGACAAAAATAACAGAGCATATATCCTTGGTAATTTTATCAAGACAATAAATGGATAGAGAGCAATTTCCAAATAACAGAGCACCATTTTCAACAAATTATCAAACAATAACGCACAGAGAGTAAAACAGGAACCAAGCAAAACAGGAAACAAAAATTCAACATTTTCCAATTCAATTTATCATGAGAGTTTATCAACAAGAGTATTTCCAATTCAATCCATCAAATAAAACAAAGAATATAATGGGTATTTGCTGATTAAAAGATCAACAATAGTTTATCATGAGAGTACGTAGATGTGGCAACCAATCCTGTGAAGTTCAAGAATGATGCAAGTGTGAGTCTGACTTATATAAGTGGAGATGTACAATCTCATATCACTTTAAAGAGTAAAGTGATATATAGTTTATTAGTAAAGTTCACTTTACTACTTAGTACAACGCATTTTGGGCTAATGCCAATAACAAAACTATGCAAGTTTCAACACAAAAATATACAATATTATATTAAAAAACGTTACAATATATTCAATCTTCACCACCAAGGTTGAGACATTTTAGAAATAGTGTTCAAAATGTTAAAATTATATACAAAAATAATATTTGTCTTAAAATGTCTGTTAGATAAAATTAATCTACATATTTACTAGTAGAAAGCAAAAATTTTAAATTTTTTTTTGAAAAGTTAAAGAAACCAATAGACATTATTTTATTGATTTGTGCAAGAAGTACCTCACACAAGCAAATTGGATGAATATTAAAAAATTTATCAAGTTTTTAAAAATATTTTATAGTTCATAACTATTATTTTAAATATTTATTTAAGTGAAATATATAATTTAAAAATACTTTTAATAAGTATTAAAAAAGTTCTACTTTGTCTTAAAAATCGATTATCGGCATCAAACATTCCCCACCATTACTAAAAGACGTCCAACCTATAAAAGACGTCCAACCTCTATCATCTAACATCCAACAATTCATCTTCTCTCTTATGAGTCTCATAAATTCATTCACTATGCTTCCGTTTTAAATATTTTTGTTAAATTTACATTAAGAAAAATTAAATTTATATTCATGCTTCCGATTTAAATATTTTTGTTAAATTTACATTAATAAAAAGTAAATTTCTATTTATATATATATAAAAAAAAATATTTTATATAATGTGCAGAAGCAAAATAGAAACCAAATCAGAATCAAATCCCGTTCCGGCTCAGTTTATCGACTTAAATAATTCAGTTTCGGCCCATCTTTTACAAACAGAACAAAATAAGTTCGATTCCAGTTTAATCCTAAAACTGAACCGAACCAAGTTTTGTCATCCCACTGTCCGGACTCTCCATAAACTAAATCTGACTCAAATTTGAGTACAATCCAAAAAAATTTAAGAGTAAAACCAAAAAAAAGGATATAAAATTCTTTTGGTTTATGATGCAAGTTCAAAATTTACTTTGAAATGAATACATTTTAAGTTGAACTCAGCGTCAAAGATCAAGTGGCAGTGCTACAGAGAAATCATTGTTGATGAAAATCCATTTGCAAATCGCATATGATTATAGCCAAGGGTTCCAGATGCCTAAATATGAACAAAATTAGGGCATCTTACGATTTGGCTTATTGCTATACGAAGGCATTGTAACGATTGTTAGAGAGGTCTCAACAATAGTGGAGTTTATCACCTCCCTGCTGGGGCCTTCGCCTTTTTTTCTGAACAACTGAAATCAATTAGAAATTGATGTTTTTTCTATGAAAATCTGATTTGTAAAATAGCATCAAAACCAGGCAGACGGATCTTGGCTTGACGATCGATTTTCACTTCAGTTTACGAAGGCAAACTTGGACAAAAGCGCACCATTTCAATCGCGCCTCTTCCATAGGTCCTTCGACTAGATCAAGAAATTTTAAAAGGATATATCAAAAAAGATGCTCAGTGAATACGAACCAGTTGAAGATTCATCTCACGAGGTGATAGACCACCCTGCAATCCAGGATTTTGATCTTCTTTTTGCTTCATCGCATCTCTTCAGATATTTCAGGCCTGTTAGAGAGAGAGAGAGAGAGAGAGAGGGGGGGGGGAAAAAACCCTAAAGCTCTATCATAAATATTTTGGATGAACAATTGAGAAGATATATATATATATATATATAGTTACAAAGTAGTGGGCCTCTTTGTATCATGCTGAAAGCCCTAGTTTATTTGATTTTGAGCGGTTCGGTTCGGTTTGAGACCAATCCAATAAAACCAAACCATTTGCCATTTCCAAAGACCAAGTGAATGAATAAATATCGCCTCGAATATAATTGCATTTGATTGTGGAATCATTTTGCCATTTCCAAAAACTCCAAGTTGGGCTGAACCTGTAATTGTGTTCAGTGTTTGCAAGAATTTTGTTTGATACGTTTTCTCCCGAAAAGTTTCATTAATTGGAAATTCATTCATTGCATCTCCAATACCCCTCTCTCTAGATCTGCCAAATTCATTTATCGAGAGTCTACCCACCTTCATGTTTTAGTTTGATTTAAGAATTTTGTGCTAGAAAATTGCAAGAAGAAGCTTATGTTTTCGGTTTCTCTCAGAACAATTCTGATTTTGGACGGATTCAGAACCAATTTGGTTTCTTTGGAGTCTCTGTGAATCGCAAGTTATGTGGAATTCGATTGCGAATTTGAAGGAGAATTTGAACAAGATCGCCCTAGATGTGCACGACGACGACGACGACGAAGAGCTGGGGATCAATGTTTCTGTCGCCACCGCTAATGGTGGAATTGGCAGTCCTTCGATGAATGGCGCTCGTTCCGACTCTGATCGAAGAAACTCTGGCACTTTTGCTAATATGAAGCCTGTTTCCCGGTTTTCCACTGAAAATGGGATTGACGAAACACACAATTCCGAAGTACGTCCCGTAATTTTTAGCTCAAAATTTTTTTTTCTTCGAATCGTCGGTGGTAAGTGATTTCAATCATGAGGATTTGTTGATTTTGTTGGGCGGTCCATCGGTAGTCTGAAAGTGCTTTCAATTAATTTTTTTGCTGGAAGTCTCAACCTGTTAATACATTTTTTTCTCTATCATTTGTTTAATTATAAATTAATTCACGCGAATCTCAATATGGAATTCAGAAAAAATCGAAATGATACTCAATTTGGGTTTCTGATTTGAAGCGGTCAGTTAGAGTCCAGGATAGGGAGAAGAATAAAGCTTCTATATTACTTGTTCCTTTAGATCATTTCTGACTTGCTCTCAATTTCAACTGCTTCTTGTTCAAAATTTTCGGTAATCTCAAGAGGAGCTTCAAACTCAATTATAATGTGAAGTTCATAAGCTAAATTAGGGTAACCACGCTAAAATTTAAACCTTTTTACTCTCATAAGACCAGCTTTGATGCTAGAGTGCAAATTTTTTGTTGGTAATAAACTAGAGTGCAATGTTTGATAACTTGGATAGTTTTTATGTGCTTCTCAATTCGGATTCTTGTGATGTTTGTGTTATTTTACTTTTATTTTTATTTTTATTTTTTTTGTGATCGGAGATGAAATGAGGGGTTGAAGACTTGCCGTTCATTCAGTAACTTCCATCTTTGGAAATCTTCATCCTATTAAAAAACGTAAGGAATATTGTGTTAAAGAAAAACAAAAGTTGATTTGTGAAAGAATATACTGTTCTTATGTTGTTAACTCAGGCTAATTACATGTTAAACTGTTTGAGGAAATGTAATTCAACTGACCCTGCATTTTATCTTCCAAATGCTAGTTAATCTTTTATGCTATGCTTGACCATTCATTTTTAAGTTATTTTTAATCCCTGTAGATTGAACAATACAAAGTTAAAATAAAGAGACTTCAAGAATCTGAGAGAGAAATTAAAGCTCTGTCAATGAATTATGCCGCGTTGTTAAAGGATAAAGAGGTATTACAATAATTATTCAGTTCTTTAATCCCTTTTACTTTTTATAGCCTTACCCTATTAAATTATTTACTGAATGGGATATGATCTGTGGATTTATATATATTTTTGAAATGAGATTACTATTCTTCGACCTCTAACAGAATAACTATCTCATTTGGTAGGATCAAATATCCAGATTGAACAAAGAAAATGGTTCATTGAAACAAACTATCGAGTCATCCAATGCAGCTCTGAGTGCCTTTAGAAATGTAAGTTCTAATGCATTAGTGATGGGAAGAATCGTGCTTTAGTTGCTTTAATGCTAAGTGATTGTGGGTTGTGCATGTGATGTGTCATATACGTAAATTTGTGTTCGTGAATAATGGCACTATTGTAACTTGACATAAGTATGTATTGCTGCATCATTTTTTTGCCTTGTCATAAGCATTGGCATATTAATACACCATATAACGCTTGTATTATGGATATTTTTGCTCCAAACTTTGAATAACTTTCCACATGATAGAAGTCAACTATCTGCGCAACTGAATTAATTTTTTCTTTCATTGAACTTTGAACTTCTTGGTTTTATAGAATAAATCTGTACTTTGCATATAATTGTCCTTGATTAGATATTTAGAATGGGCTAGATGAAGTCAGCAGTGTGAAGGACTTATTTGGTGCCTTTTCTGTTTTGAAGCATTGATATTGTACAAGTACTGTTAATTATGTTACAACTTACAAAACTTGTTGACCATAATCACTGGATGATTATGAGCATTGAACATCAAAGGCATAGTGTTCATTAAACCAATGAAAGACTAATAGAAAATAAGCGAAGTGTTATTTGTATTTGATCTTGTAAAATTATACATTTTCTTCTATAGATTCGTCAAGTAATTTTCCTTTTTGGTACAGCCGTCAAATAATTGCATCCTCTTCGTAATTGAATACAAGGATAAAAATAAAGATTTTTTATAATTTTTTGCATCTGCAGGGAAGTAGTGATCAATCGCCAAGACGACAGCTAAAAGCGAAAAGTCATTCTTCCAGAAATCAAACGCAGAATGGTAGTGTCTCTAAACCAGATGGGATGATCAATGGGGTTGAACAAATTATTCAGTCTAATACCATCCGAAGTAAAATGCAATCAGAACATTCAACTTCTCCAGGAAAGGAAAAGGTAATAACCTCATCCCGTGCTATTCAGACTAAATACAATTAATGTAGACCTTTTGTTTTTGCATTTGACTTCTTTGAATCAAGGCTCGACCTTGAAATCACGATTTCAAAATTTACCCTGTTTCTCTTACTTATATTAGAGATGGAAATTTATTCAAATAACATTCTTTTTACTAAAATTATTCCAGTGGATGAGCGTTCTTTAATCTTTTCCTTTTGTCACAATGCTATTTATGCATTCTGTTTTTTTATTTTACTTAATGAATGAACTTGACAAACAGATATATGAATGCCTTCTAGGAGCTTGCAGATACGCTAGAAGGGAACAGGTCCTCAGCAGTGTTGCAAGATGCTGTTGAGATCACTCAATTAAAGAAGGAGCTTGAAAGAGATCGTGAAGAATTAGATAATTTGCGAGTAAAATTACAAGGTATGGAACTGCTCAGTATGTTTCAAGAAGGGATGCTCCACCATTTTAATCTATAATGGAACGTGTTTTTATCTTTTCATTGACAGAGGAACACAAGTTAAATGAGAAATTCCAAGACGAGCTCAAAATGATGAGAGTGAATGAGGAAACGGTGAGTATTTTTTAATCTGATTTGTGAGATAGAACTTTCTAACAAGTTATGGTTAGGTTTCCCCGTTTCCATATTTTCATGTTAAGTATGTTTTGAAGCATATATTTGCTATTTTCCTTTATTTTTCTTAATTTACTCAGTTGACAGTTTGATTAATATTTTTGATAGCTGGATAGAAGTCGTGACTATATTTTTCCTCTTGTTCTAGAAGCTGATTGACATATATTTTTCCTCTTGTTCTAGAAGCTGATTGACATATCAACTTTTTTTGAAGAAAGATCTCAAGTTTGGAAGAATTCAGCCATAGATTGATATTGAAGAATCATACATATATTGTTAATTGAACTGGCTTGTTTGTCAATCTCATGCAGGTCTTCGCATGTAGCATGATGTTGGAAGTATATGATTGTTTCATGTTAGATACTTTTAATTGATGATGTTTCTTGTAAGCATAAATTTTCTTTTATTGATGATAAAACAATAGAAAGAGCGAACTACAAAAAAGACTTTCAATACCTCCAAAGGGTAAGAAAGCCAAACACTAAAATTTTTCTCTACTAAAACAAAGTTTTACTAAAAGAACATCTAAAGTCCTCAATATTACGAGACCCTTCATATGAAATCATTCTATTCTTCTTTTTTGAGATACATCAAAACACGCAATGGGAGACCCTTCATATGAAATCATTCTATTCTTCTTTTTTGAGATACATCAAAACACGCAATGGGAGACCCTTCATATGAAATCATTCTATTCTTCTTTTTTGAGATACATCAAAACACGCAATGGGTAATAAGCCTAGCCACTCTTTTTATTTTCCACACCCCAAACCCTTTCATTCTAGCAACACTTCTCACAATTGAGGAGTCACCCAGCAAATTCCAAGGCACACACATACACGGGAGCACCAGATGTATGTCACATCATGATGCCAAAGGAGATGATTCACCTCTCCTCTTCCTTCCAACACAAATTGCATTTATCATAAGCAAATCCTCTGCTTTTAAAATTCTCCATCAAAAGAACAGCCTAACAACACACCAGCTAAGAAAAGAATGCACTAAAAGCTTTGGAATTCCTAGTTTGATCCTAGATGAAATGATGTGCAATGGAATGTCGAAAAGACTTGGTGGAGCTTTGCTATGGAATGGGTTGATTGAGACACAAAGGGTTGCATGGAAATCTGGGTGTGAGGGCAGGCATCAAGAAAGAGAGAGGAAACTTGGAGTGGACATTCGGAAAGAGAGAGGATGTTCGTAGCAGAAGAGTTCTTGGTAATGGATATCCGGGGTGAACGCCTTCAGGAAATGTGAGTATCCGCAGCGGAAAAGTGGCCTCAAGGATTAGCTTCCGCGGAAAGAAATTAGAACACGTGCGCGACGCCTGCTTTTAAATTAGGGGAGTGGATATTCGAAGAGGAGCGGATATCAACAGCAGACAGAGAACGTGTGAGCAAATTTCCAAGAAAAGGGAATTGAAGCACGTGTGCGGCACCCACTTTTTAAAGATGGGGAGCAAATATCTGCAGTGGATTCCTTCAAGGAAATGCGGATATGTGCTGCAAAAATCCACAACTTGAAATTACGCGAGAACGTAGGTTGCTGCAGCAGACGACAATTGCATGCACTCGACAGTCCAACAGATGCAAAAACTCCAAATTTCGTGGTCTAAATCGCATTGGAGAAAAAATTATACCCGGGAGGGTATAGATTGGTTCGGAAGGCTATCTAGTTACAATTTCCGAGTTCAATGGCAACCCTTGTTGGAAAAGGGTTGCTCTCCAACTGGATAATTCAAGAGTTTTTGCAGCCTTACTTAGGAATTCACCTAGAAAAAGGTGAGAATGATGCAATATGTTGAAGAAGTACTCATAATACACAACACTCCCACTTCTCAAATACACACACAGAGATTGGCGACAATCCGAGAAATGTGGCTTTTGCAAGGGACTTATGATGGTAGCAGAAGCTCACTCAATCTTCTATGATTCAAAAACTGCATAACAGCGTCCCTAAGTGAGGTATAAATACCATTACTAATTAGGGTTAAGGTCCTAATAATAAAATACAAAAATACTCTCACTAACAAAACACTTACTCGGCTAGAACAAGCTCTAGTCGAGGAATATCAATATAACATTTAAAACTAATACAAATTATAATAAAATAACTAAACATAAATCTTCAAATATTCTTCCAAATCTTGATGCAGCAATGACTCCAAGGAAATATCTTGAAGTTCACTCCCCACGGGAATTTGGCTTTAATTCCAAATTAGGAAGTCCGGTCTATTTTTGGCAGAACGAAGCTCACTGCTTAGAACTCCATTGAAACATCAAATGATCTTCAAATCATACGCAAGATCTCATTCTAGAAAGTTTAAGAAGTTAACTACAATCTTCTAGAAGAGCACTCTGTGCTATATGAACGTGAAGGATGTCAAATAAGCCGAATTACTTCTCGGGGTCAAGTTGTAAACAGATTTGGAAAGTTTTTGTGCATTTTCAAACTTGAGTTTGACTTTCCACTTATGCTTCACTTTTAACAACTCAATGATACTCATGAATGCTGTATGGACAATAAGGATGATTTGAGTATACTCTTCTCCTTGATTACCTTCAAAATGTACACTAAAAATATTGTTAGAATAGCTCCATGCTCGATGGTAAATGTAGGGATCCGTGGCATATCAATTTTCCTCTCTCCCTCCTTTTAGCTCCTTATAAAAGAACTTTATCAAGAACAAACCAGCTTTACCTTGACTTCAAACCATAGAGTTTTTGCTTTTTGCTTGATAAATTACTAATTATCCCAAAAGTTTAATCTTGTGGGTTGAAAATAATTTAATTGTTTATATATTTCTTTACATTCCCCCTCACATGGAGGCCAGTTTTTTTTCTTATTGATTTTTAGATGTGAATTTTTTTAATGTGGTTAATTTTGACTTTGTTGAGATTTGAAATTGGAACCTCCTACTTTAATACTATGATAAATTATCAATAATCCAAAAAATTTAAGCTTTTGGGTTAAGAAGAATTTAATCATTTATATATTTTCTTACACTGCTATTCGATACACTGAATCTGTAGAATCAAGGCACAAAAACAAACTATCTCCTCTTTTAGAATATCCTCCCCATGATCACTAAGACAGCAACAAATAAGCAAATGGATAATACAACAAAAGACCTTTAGAATTTGCCTTGTATAATGAACATCTTTTAGGAAAAATAAAATCTCTTTGTTTGACGATTTCCTTAACATAAAAGCTCTTCTATAAGTTCTCTATGTAAAGAAAATAGCATTCGAGGGACTTAAGACTTCCAAACCATAAAAGCGGGATTTTTACAAAAAAATACTTTCAATAATTTAACCAAAAGCTATCATACTTGGTGTTCCACAAAATTTTAACTTGATTAATCCTATCACACCTTGTGGATTTTGCAAATGAACGTACCAAGTGTCTCCATCTTGTCATCCTTCAATGAATTCAGAAAACTCAAATTTCACTTGATAGCAGAATCTTTTGTCTTGTCACGGTTCCATAATTTTGAGTACATACTTTCATTAAGCATAGTATTTTAATATACTATCATCCTGCCTTTGGGTTTTCAGCATGAGATTTTTTCTAATGCATGTTTCTCTCTATTGGCAGGCCTTCATGCAGAGGAGCAATATACAGAAAGAATTGAATGAGAAGTTATCGGAAGTAAGAAGATTGCAAATGGATTTAAATAGACAGGAGAATGAAAATGTTCATGGCAATGCTCAGAGGCTGAAAAATGTAATTGCTACATTGGAGAAAGAAAACATGAATCTTAAGGTCGATAACAAAACACATTATTTAAATGTAAATTTTGTCTTGTGCCAATGAAAATTTTGTTTTTACTTTAATGTTTTCCAGTTCTGTCAGTTATTATAATGTTCTAATTCTGTAGTTGGACAAGGACAAACTGGAGACTGCTATGGAATTGAACTTGAAGAATTCAACTGTACAAGTTCCATCAGGTGCTTCACAGGCTTTAGATAAGCATTCTTGTTTGTCAGATCAGGTGACTATAGTACAGCTTTGGATAATGTAGGGAACTAGCTCAATAAAATTTCTTTGCTGGCATTTTTAGTCTTATCTAAACTATTTAGTTGTTCTTTGTAAATCATTTCTTGCACATTCTTTTGCTACTTATGCTTGCAGGAAAATTAGTATCACATATTTTATTTTGATTTTCAATTTGGCAGAAGCTAGAATCATCAGAAACCGTTTCTGGAAATGAAGAATTGCAGCTGCTTTTGCAAAAAGTTGAGAAAGATTTGAGGGAAACAAGAAAGGAGAGAGACAAAGCAGTCCAGGAATTAATGCGACTAAAACAACATTTAATAGATAAGGTTGCCACTCCTTAGTAACTTTGAAATTATGCTTGGGTGTTCATTCTAAGTTGAATCATGATTAATGCTTAGTTTTAATCATGTCAATTTTCTTGTATGAATATCTTTATGTAATTACTCCATTAATATTGTTTTTGTTTTTAATAAGAAAGAAATTTTGAATTAATGTTGAAAAAATTACAAGAAATAAACTTTATCGTGAATCTCAATATCACCATTGATATATTTTCATTGAGCAGAGTTGAGAGTGATTCTATTGTAAACATGCCATGTGCTTCTTTGTACTGCAGCATTCTATAGTGATGTAACAATTTTGTAGAATGCTACTATTATTTGCTCGTACTAATGCTTAATTTGTGCTTATTCTATGCATAATCAGTCTTTTTCTTTTTCCTTTTACTTGAGTTACATTGGAACTCATTGTGAATTTCAGCATTTTTTAATAAAGTTAATCTTTTAAAGTTGATCGTTTAAATTGCTATGTTGTCTAGGAATCTGAGGAGTCAGAAAAAATGGACGAGGACAGCAAAATTATAGAAGATTTACGACAAATTAATGATCACCAAAGGTCTCAGATTTTTCATTTGGAAAAATCCCTAAAGCAAGCAATCGCAGCTCAAGAGGAAGCCAAGATGAATAACTACAATGAAATTCATAAATCACAGGAACTTATTGAAGACCTGAATAAAAAACTTATGCACTCAAAGAACGCCATAGATGCCAAAAACATTGAACTCCTAAATCTTCAAACAGCACTTGGTCAGTACTATGCTGAAATTGAAGCTAAGGTATAGGAAAAAGGAAGTCTCTTATGTTCTCATGATGGTACTTCTTCAAAATCTTTTCACTCATCAGATAGCGTCCTTATGCGAATTTGAATATTAACTGCTTAGGAACATTTGGAAGCCAATTGGGCTCGAGCAAGAGAAGAATCATCTAAACTGTCTCGCCTGCTAAAAGTAAATTACTGTCCAGCATTTATTTTTATGTAGTTTGAATATTTCTATTATTTATTAATTATATTGGTAATGAGTTCCCCCAGTTCTATATGGTCATGTTTACTTCATTTAGCAAGTAAAGCAACTTTTCTTTCTCCTGTTATTTTAGGCAATTTGATAGTTATTGTGACCACATAACTTTTCGAGAACTAGAACAGTTGGTTTTAACTACTTTTTAGTTGTATATAAATGTGTATTGCCGAAAAGGAGGAGCAGCATTTCCATTGGGATACTGTAAAATGGCCGGCTCTCATGTGGATCAGACTTTTTTAACAATTTAATTTTTTCTTCTTGGCTACCCATTTGTAGACGTCATCTAGATTGCCTAATATTTCGAAATGGAAATTAGACTTGCTTGAAGAATTTTGTTTAAAAGAAATATAAGATTATGATACAAGATTAGCTTTCTCCTCCTAGAAAAAAATAACATATACGGAGCCTGAAGACGAGATGGAGAAAGTTTCATGATATTTATTGTTTTATGTGCCTTTTAGGATATAGTGGTGCTTTCTTTAATCCTTTCATATATGCTAAGCATTTGTAGCATTTTTTTCCATTGTTCTCTCCTTAGAATTCGAAGCAATTAATAGTTGTGAATTTTTCCAGGATGCAGATGAACGGGAACAGATTCTTAAGAGTGAGAAACAAGAAATCTTGGCTAAACTTTCTCTAGCTGAACAAACATTAACAGAATGGAAAAGTAGAGTAAGTAAAATTGAGGAAGACAATTCAAAGCTTCGCCGTGCTCTTGAACATAGCATGACGAGACTTAATCGGATGTCAATGGATTCTGATTTTCTTGTGGACAGGTTAGCTTGTATAAATTGTCATCTCTCTTTAGACTTGGTCGTACAAATTTGATTTCTTTATTAGAATATGATGCCATTGAAACAATTACACACAGAATAATACTTTTATTTCAACTATTAACATTACAAACAATACAAGAACAAACCATAAGTACGGAAACCACAGACTTGGAAGATCTCTCTGCACAGAGAACAATTTTCACAAAACATAATACAATGAACACCCAAACTGCTCTCTCCCCTCAAAAAAATTCTCCAAAACCGTGTTCCCCTTCAAAATACCTAATTTCCTCTAATTAAATCAAATAACTAACTCACTCAAAAACCCAAAGATACCCTTTAACAAATATATAATTAAACTAATATATATTCTCCCTCCTCCTCTCATAAGTTTTCCCAAACAAATCCCCTGTATGCAAATCTAACGCATGAGAATCTTTCTGGGAATGTATGTATATATGACTACAAATTTCATGTATGGGAGATGCCACTGTAAAGTGAGTCTTTAGAACTCCGTGAAATTTACTTTTATTGTCATTGTTGGCAGGCGTATTGTGATCAAATTGTTGGTAACCTACTTTCAAAGAAGCCACAGCAAAGAGGTACGGTTGTCTTTATTATGAGATTATAGTTGCTTCAAAATGCACGATTAGAAAAAGAGTTTTTGTTTCCCCCCTAATGCTTATAATGGAATTTATAATGCAGAAAGGTACTTTTAGTACTTCAAAAATATGATCAAGTCAGTTGTTTATGATGTTTTCGACTCTTTCCATGGTTTGATCACTTTCTTGTTGACCTGGAGTAAAACTGCAAATTGGAAACTAGAAAATGGAGTATGAATATGAGAAATGACCGAGTAGAGCAGCCTTTTAAACCCCATAAGGAAACTGATATTTGGACCTGACGTGTGAATTGTTCATTTTTCACAGTTCTGGATCCTGTTTGTTTGTTGTAATCACTTGATGGTAACCAAAACTTTTTGTTTTGTACTGTAGGTTCTAGATCTTATGGTGCGCATGTTAGGATTTTCTGATGAAGATAAACAGAGAATTGGTGCGGCCCAACAAGGTCCTAGCAAAGGGGTTGTTCGTGGAGTCTTGGGT
The DNA here is from genome assembly GCA_022433065.1 of Begonia loranthoides. Classification (NCBI taxonomy): domain Eukaryota; kingdom Viridiplantae; phylum Streptophyta; class Magnoliopsida; order Cucurbitales; family Begoniaceae; genus Begonia; species Begonia loranthoides. The sequence continues at coordinate 3,595,212 of CM039469.1, forward strand.
TTACCTGGCCGCTTAGTTGGTGGGATTTTGGGAGGAAGCTCAACTGATGCAGCTGCAAATGCCGCATCTGAAAACCAGGTAAAATATTGTTCAAATCACAACAAAAGCTATTTAGCAATTAACAAGTTCCGCCATATTTTCTGTTAATCTCTTTGGCTTATTGGGTTAAGACTGGTATTTGACTTTTCTCTATTATCACGCGGTGATATATTAAGGTGTCACTCAAATGGTGTAAATTGTTGCAATTTGCGTTAAATCTCAAGCAATGCGTTCTCTTTCAGTCATTTGCAGATCTATGGGTAGATTTCCTTCTTAAGGAAACTGAAGAAAGAGAGAGGAGGGAGGGCAGGGAAGATAACAAAAGAAGCCAAGAAGATCTTCAAATAGCCAATCAGTCGGCACCCGAGAAGAGAACGAGCACTACAAACGCCAACCATACTTTCTCCAGCACGTACTTATCCGCAGACCGGAACTTACGTCCTCTTCCATTTGCTGGAAATTTCAGACAATTGGAACATTCTGACTCAGAGTTCTCGACAGTTCCACTAACATCAGTGGAGGGCAGTTATACGGCAAGGCAGCCTACTAACTATTGAAGTGTTACGGACGTGTAAGTATGAAAAGGTAATGGTAGGATCATGTTTATTGTTGATTGTATTTGTAGCGCGCCCTGCAATCTTGTTTAATTCATTCTTTCACTTTGAATGAGAAGGTTGAACATTATGTGTTAAATGAACGACATATATAACAAAGGAAAATAAGCTTCTTTTTGCCATAAATTTAGTAGACCAAAAACAGGCAAATTAAAGTATCTTTTGGAAGTGCAACTCATGTCATGGTGTCTAGAAGATAGTCAATACTGATGGGTATAATCAGTTTTATGGGATTGATGAAAAACTAGGCTTACTTTCTGTTTCTTAAGATAGAAACCCAGACCAATCCGGCTGGGTTCTAATTTGAGGCAGAGGTAGAACCAAACTGATTTGGATGCTAATTCCCATGCAATCTACCCCTTCTACCCAATCCCATCTAACTGTTCATCCACACAAAACGTGTTTCGTTATCATTTCCACTACTTGAAATTGTTTGCCTGAATTCAGACCCATGGCATCTAGTTGGGAAATTCATCAGGATGATCAAGCCACCAAGAACACATCTACAGCTTAATGTCAGCACAACCCAGGACCAAAGCACTCTAAAGCTGCACCAAATATTACACATCCAAAATGACCAAACCATAGAAACAAATAAACTCAGTCATTTCAATCTTAAGCGAGCATCACTCGTGTATGGACGAAGAACTACAAATAAAACAACAAAAATCCTTTTTCAACAGACCGTATTGTAGGAAGTCTACTACGCCTTCTTGCCTTTCCATGGACCTTTTGGAATCTTACGCAAAACCTTTTCGTCGAACACGGCATACTGCTTTTTGAACTCGATCGTTGCCTTCTCGGCCAGCGGATCAACCTTATGCTCATACTTTTCATAGAGAACGGGTACCGTATGCAACAGCACAAAAGCTGCATTCAAAATACACTAATTAATATAAGTATAGTTCAGATGATTTACATAGAGGGCAGGGTTAGAGTTGTGTTGTGATTACATATGTAGAAGAGAGTCAAGAAGTTGCACCAGCTTCCGACGACGGATAGAACCCACAACCCAGCAATAACCTGACACCCAAAAGTTCACAGTTTCAAAGCTTTCAGAAATTGCAAAAAATAGTATAGGGTTTGAAAAGAAATTTAGACGCAATGCACAGATTCATTCAAAATCAACAAGAGGAGTTTATAAGAGGCTAGTTAAGATACAATGAGGAACTTCTTCAAGTCTCTCTCAGAAGCAATATCGCGCAACACTGCCAAACCACAGTTGATTTCATTCCGCAAATCAGAAGCAACTTGCAAAACTGGGTCCTTGGGAATATGCACCTCAGGAATACGAGGTGGTCGCCTGTGGATAATTGCATTAGCAAATACACAGACTAAACCAATGGCAAAAAATCAAAAACACCTTTTTCAGCTTCTGGTAAGGTGGATCATCTGTAAGTTAGCAAAAAAATCTAAAGCAACTATCAATTAAAAAGAAGGCATATGGAAGTTCAAAACTTTACTTGTTAACAAATGTGTGGGCATTGGACCAAAGGAACAAGACTGCAATGGATAGGATCAGAGCGTGACAGACAAGTGTAAGGAGGTGGTATTCAAGCAACTCAAAGAAGACCCAGGTTGCAGTAGCTACACCAAAAACCCCGGCTGAAATCTTCTTATTCCTCCAGAGGAAGATATCAGCAGCTGCATATAAGCGAGACCAGAGTGTGTTCAATATAGCAGAAACAACAGATGAACCAAATCTTATCATATACTGATAATAAACAATAGGCAGTATCAAAATTCTTCAAAACTCGAAGAAGCTTCCAAAATCTCAGATCAAATAACAGCGAGTGAGATAAGAGTCGTAGTAAAATAACCAAGTTCAGTAAAATCTCTACTGAAACGAAACACCAGGGTAGTCTCAAAATATTTTAAAATCCATGAAAAGACTTCATTCTAACATATAGAGAGAAAGAGAGGGAGAGAGTGAGAAATAGCATACGCTTTCCACCGCCGAATACTTGGTGAACTGATTTTTCCCTTCCGAAAAGACGGAATACCTTATCCTTCACAGGTGAAGAAGCCGGTTTCTCAGTTTCCTCATCTGAGTCCGACGAAGAAGAAGAGGAATCATGGTCGTGAATCTTCTCACTAATCTTCTCTATCAATGACTCCGACTTCTCCGAGTGCTCCGCCATGGAAATCCCCAAATCGACAACCAAAACGCCAAGGAAAAATTCAAGAGAGAAACTACTCGCGCCGATGATGTCGATCCGGTCAAGGAAAACAGTGAACCACAAAAAGAAATGAATCTCAGTGGGCGATAAAAAGGTCAGCAAAACAAGACAAATCGCAGCCGTTGGATTCGATTCCATCACTCCGAACCCATGGTGCGGAGCCGAACATGAAGTTCGGGTAAAGTAACAGCGTTATAGTTAACGGCTAACGAGGAGGAGCGGAGGAGGGCTAAAAGTTTGAAAAATAAAATAAAATTTCAAAAGTATGACACGTGGTGGAAGGAGAGCATGACGTGGTCTCGAATGATTAGACTATCGGTGATTGTGACGTGTATGGTATGGTACCCCCTCCAGGTAATTTAACAACTCTCGCTTCTTCATTCAATGTTTACCACGGCACTAAGTACTACAAGAGTCCAAGTAGCCCCCACATGTAAATTTTCAGATAAATATCAATTTATTAAATTTAATAAATTTATCAATTTCAAATTACATTTTTCAAACCGTTAAATCACATAGTCGATATTCAACTTCTTTAGGTTGAACACCTTTATATATGTTGTATGGATTTCCATGTTAGCATTCGGTCGACCATACAACATATAGACAATTAAATGACATGGATTTCCATGGTAGCCTTTCGGTTGAACAACTTATTTTGGTTCAACAATTCTTTGAAAGAGACAATTAAATGACAGAGTTTTTGGCGGGTTGAACACATTTAATTGTCTCATTCAGAGGATTATTGAACAAAACAGCATAATGATTTTGGATAAAAAGCCGATAATCAAATGTTAGATTATTATAATAATCTATTGTATGGTCCATATTAATTAAAATGGATTGACTTAATATTAAAGTGTTTAATATGATGATTGTTAAGGTTAAAAGAAATTAAGTTGATTGGGTTTTAATTCCCTCTCCTTGACCTTATTAAACTGTATAATATATGGTTAAAGAGATGTAAATAAAGAGATATGAATGAAAGAGTATTTACGTATATTCCCTGCAACATGAAAGGGCAAATCCATAAATTCTCTGTAAGAAATCTCTTTAAATTCTCTTAAAGAGATTGAAACAGGGGGTTTTTGAAAATGGTACAAAAACGGAAGAAACCGTTCATCTCTCTCTAGATAAAAAAAAAAAAAAAAGGAGGCAACCATTATTCTCTCTTGATCATCAAAGGGAAAATGAAAAACGAAATGATCAAGGTGATAAAAGTTTCCGTCAACGTCTGCATCAAAAGCATGAATCAAGGTTGGTAATTTATATGTTTGTTTATTCCCGAATTATAGAAACTAATGGTTGAATCAACAATGTTAAATATGAGACTTAAAGTATTATTTGTATGTAATATACATCTAACAATTGGTGTCAGGACATGGTAATTAACGTATTGATTTCCCATGAAAAATTAGGGTTTCTGTAAATTTTCTGCATATTGGATTAATTGATTTCATGAAAAGGTAGAAAATTTAGAGTTTAGAATTATGGATCAAGAGTATTGACCCAATCGATTACTTGCAATGATCTAGAGAAATTGATTATGATATAAAAGAATCAAAGGAAGTCGATTTTTGCAGAATGAAGTTGACGCAATTTCCTCTCTGCAATGAATTTTGCAGTTTGCGGACGCTGTCGGAGGACTACGGTCATCATAAATTTGAATCTGTAACTTTTGTTGCACTCTCGAAAGATAGCGGATGATAGAGGATGCAGGTGAACTCATCTGAATTGAATATGTACTAATTTTGTTGTTTTTCAAACGATGGCGGACGCAAGTTCCTCGTTCGGAACTCATCCGAAAAGCATAATATATATTTCAGATGATAAAGGATGCATGAGGACGATCAATATTAGAATCTGTAATTTTTTTGTGTGCTGTTTCGGACAATATCGAATGCAAGTTCCTAGTCTGCTAGTCGTCCGCAAAGCAGAAAAATAAAATTTAAATAAATTACATAAATGAAAATTTACTCAATTAAATATTGTTATATAGAAACTTAGTAGTCACCAAAGTGACATAGTTTGAAATAATCAATATTAAATTGTGAAATTTATTCATTTAATTATGGTGATATTATTGAAAGAAAATTATTAATTACAAACTAATAGGTCACCCAAAGGTGGACCAATGTTTATAACTAATAATATTAAAGTGACAAAATTATGGTGATGTTATTGAAAGAAAATTATTAATTATACACTAGTAGGTCAACCAAAGGTGGACCAATGTTTATAACTAATAATATTAAAGTGACAAGTTTACATATTTAATTAATATGTTTAAATATCCAAAAATATTAAACAAATTGCATTGAAATTATGTGATTTATTCACTTAAATTTCTGATGATTATGTGATTTATTCACTTGAAGAGGAATGTGACTTAAGTAACAACAAAGATCCAGATTCATTTAAACAAGCCACAGAATATGATAATTCAGAAAAGTGGTTAAATGCTATGAAAGAAGAGTTGCAATCGATGGATGACAATAAAGTCTGAGAACTTGTAGAGTTACTTGACATAAAGAAACGTATTGGTTGTAAATGGATTTTCAAAACTAAATGTGACTTGAAAGGTAATATCGAAAGGTATAAGGCCAGACTTGTCACCAAAGTTTACATACAGAAAGACGACATTGACTATAAAGAGACCTTCTCTCCAGTTTCTATGAAGGACTCTTTAAGGATAGTTATGGATTTGGTAACTCATTATGATTTAGAGATTCATCAAATGGATGTAAAAACCACCTTTCTTAATGGTGACTTAGAGGAAGAAGTGTATATGGATCAACCGGAAGGATTTTCATTTCCTGGAAATGAAAAGTTAGTGTGTAGATTGAATAAGTTAATATATGGATTAAAACAAGCTTCCAGACAATGGTATATTAAGTTTAACAATACCATTACGTCGTACGGTTTTATAGAGAACACCGTTGATCGGTGTATCTATATGAAAGTCAGTGGGAGTAAATTTAGTATCCTTGTATTGTATGTTGACGATATTCTTCTTGTTGCAAATGATAAAGGAATGTTACATGATGTAAAAGATTTTCTCTCTAAGAATTTTGAATTGAAAGATATGGGTGAGGCATCCTATACAATTGGAATAGAAATATTTCGTGATAGACAGCAAGGTTTGCTAGGATTGTCTCAGAAAGGATATATCGATAAAATTCTAGAGAGATTCAGAATAGATAAGTACTCTGCTGGTGTTGCTAATATTCAGAAAGGGGACAAGTTTAATCAAATGCAATGTTCGAAAAGTGATTTGGAACATAAGGAAATGGAATCTATTCCATATGCATCAGTAGTAGGAAGCTTAATGTATGCACAGACATGTACTCGACTAGATATTAGTTTTGTAGTAAGGATGTTGGGCCAATATCAAAGCAACCTAGGAATGGATCACTGGAAAGTTGCAAAGAAAGTCTTTCGGTATTTACAAGGAACAAAGGAATACATGCTCACGTACAAAAAATCTACTCATCTTGAGGTGATTGGATATTTAGATTCAGATTATGTCGGATGTGTAGACTCGAAGAAATCTACATTCGGTTATGTGTTCCTGTTAGCTGGAGGAGCTGTATCATGGAAAAGTAGAAAACAATCTTCGATTGCCACTTCCACTACGGAGGCAGAATTTGTAGCATGTTTTGAAGCTACAATTCAAGCATTGTGGTTGCGAAACTTAGTTTAGGGTCTAGAAATGGTCGGTAGTATTGATAGAACACTAAAGATTTATTGTGACAATTCTGCAGTTGTATTCTTCTCGAAGAATGACATGTATTCGAAAGGAGCAAAACATATAGATTTAAAGTACTTGCTAGTCAAAGAAGAAATATAAAAACAAAAGGTGTGCATAGAACATATAAGCACAAGTTTGATGATAGCGGATCCATTAACCAAAAGATTGTCACCCAAAGCCTTTAAAGAACATGTTGTAAGGATGGGTTGAGGTGACAAATCTTTGTATATGTGTAATAGCATAACTTGTATCTTATAACACTTTTGAATTCATTAAGGAAATGTTTTTGTATGTTTGTTTATTATTAATAAAATGGAGTATACAATTAAAGTTGTTTATGAATAATATGTAAACTTTATGAAAAGTTAAAGTTGAAAGGTATATATATATAGTTTTCATCGATTAAAGAAATAATGAATTGTGTTAATTTGTGATACATGGAAAGAATCATGTCGTCATTAAAGACTTGTGACAGCCATGATCCGATTATACAATTTATTATGAAAAGAACACTTGATAAATTCACATTATGGTACACTATAGAAATTGATTGTAAATTCAAGTTGTGACAGCTGAAAAGTAATAGTTGTGAAATCAATTTCATTAAAGTTAATATAACATGGCCCAAGTGGGAGATTGTTAAATTATTCTAATAATCTATTGTATGGTCCATGTTAACTAAAGTGGATTGACTTAATATTAAAGTGTTTAATGTGATGATTGTTAAGCATATAAGAAATTAAGTTGATTAGGTTTTAATTCCCTCTCTTAACCTTATTAAACTGTATAATATATGGTTAAAAAGATGTAAATAAAAAGATATGAATGAAATGATATTTACGTATATTCCCTGTAAGATGAAAGGGCAAATCAGTAAATTCTTTGTAAGAAATCTCTTTAAGAGATTGAAACGGGGGGATTTTTGAAAAGGGTACAAGAAAGGAAGAAATAGTTCATCTCTCTCTAGATAAAAAAAAAAAAAAAAAAGAGGCAACCATTATTCTCTCTTGATCATTAAAGGAAAAATGAAAAGCAAAAGGATAAAGGCGATAAAAGTTTCTGGATCAACATCCACATCAAAAGCATGGATCAAGGTTGGTAATTTATATGTTTGTTGATTCCCGAATTACAGAAACTAATGGTTGAATCAACAACGTTAAATATAAGACTTAAAGTATTGTTTGTATGTAATATACATCTAACATCGAAGAGAAGACCATCGACATCTACTACAAATTGAAAGTAAACCGCATGGGGATCTCCAAAGTGAGAGGGGAATGAATATGCAAGACTCCATCCAAACCTGCCTCGAAGACTCAAGCAATGGTTTCCCAGCCTCCAGCCTCCTCGGGTGTACGACCTCCAACCCCCTTAGTTGTACAGCCTTCAGGCCCCTCAGAGAAACAACTTCCATCATCGCCTCCTCTGCAACACGTGGAGGATAAGACTCTGCAGCCGATAACTCTGCCCTTTTGTAATACCCCAACTTTTTATATCAGAATTTAATAAGAATAATTGGAAGAAATTGAGGATTTTTGGATTTATTGGATAATTATCGGGGTATTACCAATGACGTATTTGTAATATTATAAATTATGCAAAATTATTGGATTTATTGGATTTTTAATCGAATGAAGAATCATAAAATGAATTTTTGGATTTGTTTGAATTGAGGATTTTGTAAATAATTAATTAGAGATTAGGCAAAGATTTATTGAGGGATTAGAAATAAGGGAAAATTAAAGTGGGGATAAATTATATAGAGGGAATGATAAAAAGCAAGAAATCAAGTGAGGAGAAGGGAAGTGAACCGGTTCTGGTGAGACAAAAGGCCTTACGGCCATTTGCAAGGAGCAGACAGAAAACGAGATAGGGGAGAAAGAGAGAGGGTGAGATAGAGAGAGAGACAAGGCGCGACGAGGAGACGACGACAGCGAGGGAGCGAGGTGACGGGTCCGGCGGGCGACTCTGACTGGGTGTGGGCTGCTGATCGTCAGCACGACATCCGTGGGTGCGAACCGTGTGGGCTAGGGCATGGGTTCATTCAGCCCGTTTTCAATCTTGATTTGGGGTCGTGATTCCCTGGCCGAGGTAATCTCCTGGTCGATTCTTTGATGCTCAGTGTTTTGGTACTGCAATTGGGATTGGCAGGAACGGAATCGACGATTTGTGAAGGATGCAGGGGCTGGCAATTTTGCGAGGGAGCGCCTATTGGCTGGCGGTTCGCACTAGACCAGCCAAGGGCCTGGGTCCAGCTTGCGGTTCGGGCTAAACCGTGCCTGTCGTGTAGAATCTTCCACGTAGCTCTCCTTTCCAGCTGGGTTTTTCTGCCGACACGCACAATGGGGAGCACAATTACTGGGGTTGGTTGAAGAATTTAAGAGGAGACAACCCTCATCAAGAGGTTGTTGAAGAGGTTGTCGAGAGAAAGAGAAGTAAATGGACTCATGGGAATGGCTGAGAGGGGAAAGCTCTCGGGTGAGCTGAGGAGGCTAAAGGTTGGATTTCTTCTGGTTGCCCTGTTTTCTGGTGATGGCCTCTCTTGGGTGTTGGTGAGACTCTGTTATTTTGGTTGTTGTCTGTAATGTTTGATTTTCAGTTTTGGATATATACTTCTGATTGGATGATTTTGTGGGATGGAATAATCTGTTGTGTGGGATTAGCTTTGCAGTTGGTTAACAAGATAATGCATTTGTTGGATGAGTTTGTTATTCTGTTATTTGGATGATGACTTAGGTGATATTCTATGAAACTTGTTGGATCATTCTGTTGGATTTGGTTTTAAGTTCTGGAATATTGTTTGATTTTATGAAGAAAAGATTTAAGTACGTTGGATGTATGTTCTGAGAAGTCAGTGAATAGAAGTTACTCCCTTTGTTTGATTTATGTTTCTGGATTGTGTGAATGAAAGCATTAATAACATTGATTTGTTGATGAATGTTAATAGGTGTTGAAATTGTTAACCTGTTGTTGGATATTGGATGTGGGAAGTGCGATATTTGGATATAAATCTGTTATGTTTCAGCTTTGATATATATGTAATCTGTTCGATTAATCTATGGGATCAAATGTTAGACGACTAGTTTCCTGTATGAACTGCTCTGTAGACTTGGTGTGAATTCTCTATGATATAGCCTTGTTGTTGGATGATAAGTAATGCTTTTGTTTGGATAACATAGTGGGATCAATGGTAGGTTGAAAGTAATATTGGAAAACTGTGAATGGTTGCTGAAAGATATTGATATACCTCTATTGGATGAATTATCGAGATCAATAATCTGTTGGTTTGAAAATAATACTGATTGCTTGTTGTAGAGTGCATTAAGCCATTGTTAGTGAATTATTGTTGTGGCCATATGTTGAAGATTGATTCTGCCTTTTTGGGATTTAGTTTTGGATCTTGGAATCGGTTGGATGATATGTTCTATGGTTTCATATTCGATTTTATGTCTCATTTCAGATATTATTGTCAAGCGTTGTATTATGGGCCAATAATTCATGGATGAAATTATGATGGTAATTATGGGTCTATAAATTATAGATGGAATTACGTTGGTCTTCGCTAAGTATTAAACTTTGTTTTAGACGTTATCAATCGAGATTAATTGATTAAGCATAGTTGTAATTAATGAAGCAATTTTGTTTAGGAAACTCTATTAAGTGACATATAAGAATTAAAGATAGAAAAAGACGATGAGATTTAATAAGTTGATTAAGTGATTAGATTAATAATTAAACGTTATTAAATTGTGAAAGTACAAAGAAGAAGAGAAGAAGAATAACGACTAAATGCTATTGTGCATTAAAGCTTCGAGGTAAAAAATTGAGTAGAGTCATTGGCTAGTGGAGGCCCTACACCATTAGCCTGGTCGTTTACTTTAATTGTTGTTTACATTTCCACTATTTTGTTTTATATATATCATGCCTATGCAAATCGCACGTTATTACTTTAATGTCCGAGCATGATTAGGATCGCACGTTATTAGTTTAATTGCCGAGCATGTTTAAGATCGCACGTTATAGTTTAATTTCTGAGCATGTTTAGAATAGTAGCATGTGATTATTGTTTCGTTTAAACTGCCAAGCATGTTTGTATTGTTACCGCTTTCCTTAAATTGCCAAGCATGTTTAATTGTTATTGTTTCTTCTAAATTTCCAAGCATGTTAGAATGTATTTGTAATACCCCGCAAATATATTTTTTCGTTGTTGATGTATTAAAGTGGAAAATTAATACATATGTACATTATGTTGCATGATAGTACGTGTTAAATCATACTTAGGAATCATGGGGTTGATTTGGATAATTTATCTAAGTGTGAAAGTTAAGAAAAACGTGTGTTATGCATTTTTGGACGCGTTGGTCCCATCCGAAATCTGGAGCGGACAACGCGGACGTTGTTAATTCGAATCTGTACCAATTTTTATAAGTTTTCGAACGCCCCTGTTTCGCCCGAAAACTGGTGCGGACGATGCAGACATTGACGATTTGAATCTGTACCAAATTTTATGCGTTTTCGGACGTGTAGGTATCGTCCGAAAAAGAATTCGGACGACTAGTCTTGTCCGAAAAGTCAGAAATCTGCGAGAAACCCATTTTTAAATCTTTCTCTCTCTTCCGATTTCTTAATCTACACATAATAGACTCTCCCTCCAGCCTACTCCTGCGATGCCCAACCCTTCCCATCAGGTTGGAAGCTTTTCCACGTGGGATTATCTCAATGGACCTCTCACTCTTTGGTATGTGTGATGATCAGCTCTTTTCTGCAATGTCAGTTTATCCCCTGCTGTTGCTCCCTCCTCTTCTTGTCTATATAGGTAAGCTTCCTCCGAAATCATTTTGGTCTGGTAGTTGTGAGGGGTATGAGACTGTGTTGTGAAGTAAATTGTGTGAGTGTGAGGAAGTGAGTGTGTGCTTTGTGCCTTGTAAGTGTGAAATGTTACTCTGTTGGAATCTCTGTTGTTCAATCGTGAAGATAAGAAGAGGTAAGAATATGTTTTTTTGGAATTATTGATTGGAGTTATGGATATCTGTTTAACTACGTAAGGATTGGACTGACCAATCTTATTATCGTGCTCAGGAAGGTTTGGAAGTATAGAAGGATAAAGGGTTTGTTGTTGCATTGTTTGTGTTGGCTGCTGGAAATTAAGGTAAGAATTAGGATTTTTTTTTACCTAAGAAGGTCCTACATTACGGGTCTTGGATGATATTGACTTGCTTGGGATGCCTTGCTTGAAATGTTAGATTTTGGTTAAGTGCTGCTTTGTTTACGTAATGAGTTTTGTCAAACAACTTGCAGCTAGATTTTGTCTTGCTTCCATTTGTACTGCTATTACCTGGATTATTGTCTCTAGCATGAGAAATAGAAATGGACGTTAGTTGTGAAACATGAAAATATAAAGGATTGTGCAATTAACTAGTAGTATGTTTATGGAAATTTGTTGCTAGGTAGAAAGTATGAAATCTATTGTTTCGTTAGTCGGTAGAAAGCATGAAACCTAAAGTCGATAATCTGTTGGGATGATAGATTGTCGATGCTATCAACTTAATTGTTTTTGTAAATTAACGTTCTGTTGTGGGATCGGAATCTTTGTCATCATGAGAAATTATTCGTCGAAATCCTTTATTGGAATAAGAACGGAAATGCACGTAAGAATGATAGGGACCGGTAAATTGTGAGCCTTTTCCTTTTCTGGACATGTTTCCCTGTTCGAAATGAATATAGAATGCCTTAATAACTGTCGTAAATAAAATGAGGATAATCGTAACACTCCTAGATCAAATTTCCATATGTAGATATAATTGAGTTGGTTGTGTTTATGCTTGTGTTCCTCGTTGTATACTTTGCTAATTTTGTGACATTCACGCATCACCCTAGGGCTTATGAAATTGTTCACATGTTGTATGTCATCCTAATATATGTAAATAGTCATGTGGGGGGTTTGGGAAGATTGGGAATGGTTCTCGTGGTTACACCCTTATTGGAGTGCCTACTCTTAAATAGGGGGCGGTGAGGTACGATTAAGCTACGGGAATCGTAAGATTCTCAATTCTCTTGTTCTGAAATCTCCAATGACTTCAACAAAAGTGAATGGGTATGGCTCGTGGTGACACCCCGATTGGATTGTTTTCTTATTAGAAATACGGTTAAGCCACGAGACCTAGACGTATCCATCGCCCCAAATAACAGACAAGATATGGTTCTTTTCTGTGATACATCATGTGATCACGCATCATTTGCATTACATTTAATTCTGATTCTTGCTGGGTGATAGGCTCATTGTTTTCCTCGTAATGTAGGTAATGACTATAATGAAGAATTTGTATCAGTGGAAGATGAGGCATTCCAGGATGACCCCTCGTGTTATCAGCTGAATTGACCTGCTGGGTGTGACTTTTATGAGATGAGGGATATTGGTATTTTGTGAGAATGGTATTTTGGTAAATTCCACTATTAGTATTTTGAATATTTTCATAATGTAATAGGGACTTTAGGACTTTTGGTAAAACCTTGAACTACGTTTTGAACCCTTATATAGTAATGTTTCCATAAAGGATTACTCTGATTTTATGTTCTCTTAAGAAATGAATTTCAAAAGTTAATTAAATTAAGCGAAAAATTTTATGACGTATTTCTAAAAAGGGAAAAATAGTTTTAAATTTACAGGGCGTTACAGTATTGCCATGTTTAGGGTATTAGTAGTTTTCTCTTATGTCCCTCACTTTTATATATTTTTGTGATTACTGTTTTCTATTTCCAATGACATGCATCACGATAACGTTTCTTATATACATGCATCATGATAATAGAAACAAGTAGGGAGTGCCACCTTGGGGTGGTACTCACATGCATTATGTGAGGAAAATGAACGAACGAAATGAATGAATGAAAGAATGAATGAATGAAAGAATGAAAGGGAGTTGGGGGGCGGATGAGTAGCGGTTCTAGTCTGGCAGCTAGGAAATGCCCCTACCTTGTCGGGAACGGGACCTAGTTGCCCACAGGAGGTTAGATCTGACCAACTATATCATCCCATATGGGTCCTCTAATCTCTAGCTTGAAGTATGAGTAAAGAACAAACGAACGAAAGAAAGAACGTAAGAAAAGATTGGTTTGGGTGGCCCCCATTCCAAAAGAACTAAGGAGAGGCATATGTCATACTGCATAGCTCATTTCTTACTAGGTCTCGGGCTCACAGTTGCTAATAGTGTAGGTACATGTATATGAACACGAGAAAATGATGAACGAATCATGGAGCAGTTGATGAAGGGTTTGCACGGGCGGGACTTGTGGCTGGCTAGGCTAAGGAAAATACAAGAGAAAAGTAATTTGTAATTAATTGTTTAGTATTCTTAAATGAATTTCTTATGCTTCCGCTATGTTTTAAGAAAAGATTTTATAACTGGCGTTTTCCAATACTTATAACGATTTGCATAACGAGTATAACAAAAAAAAATGGTTTTAACGGTCCAGTTTGGCACTCTGATATTGTTTTAAAAAGAGATTTTAATGGTTTTATAAAAGTTTTAAATTTTATGCATTTTTAAAAGGCTACGAAAAACCGAGTCGTTACACATTTCCTTAGTCATCTCACTTTATGCCGATGCCTGAGGAGATTGTCACCTGGATGCGAATAATAGAGTAGCAAGCAGAGGAGCGTCATGAAATGGTGTTGGAACGAGTTCGAATGATGGAGGATCGACTTTTAAGGATGGAGGATCGACTTTTAAGGATGGAGGAGCACCATCAAATGGGGCTACACAAAATGCAAATAAGAGAGGTCCCAGCAGAGAAGCGTCATGAGGAGTTGTTGGCCGAATTGCTAAGAATGGGGCAGCAAGCTGCCCTTCTAGCTTCCTCTTCGGCAGCCTCTCGAGCAGCTCCTCTAGCAGCCTCTTGAGCATTCTCTCTAGCGTCCCTTTCAGCAACCGAATGCACAGACTGCTTATAAGTTATTTAGTTTATACGCAAAGTCCATTATTTACTTTATTTGTATGGAACATAATAACGTATCTTAAATTTGCAGTGCCATTGCCCTCAGATGTCAACCTTCTCCTCCTATTGTGCTTGCCAAGGCCCAGGAGATAGTTGCTTCCATTCTTCCATCAATGGATGAAACACAATCTCCACCACTTAAAACTATGCGTGTGGTACATATTCAATTTGGTTATCTACGTGTCTGCACTTATATATGTCTTATTAGTTTGACGGTAACTTGTCAATGTTTATTGCAGCCAAGTTCATTGATGGATCTTTTCACGAAGTTTTTTCATGCAAATACCCAGAAAAATTTAGAGACGTGTGCAATTCTTTCAGGGACTATGGTAGACTTTTTCATTTTATAGCATTAAGTGTTTTAGACTGGATACTTAGGATATTTCACAAGTTGTTTTCATTTTCAAGTTCAGGGTGAGTACCACATCACTGTGATCACCTTCCTGAAGCAAGAAGCGACGCCAAACACGGTGAGAATTACGTTATGTTACATTAAGTAGTTCAAAAGATTTTATCTTAGTACTCATCCTTGCGTTGCGTTCATTGTATGCAGTGTTATGCATTGAATGACGAAGAATACTTCAACGTGAAATTTCAAAAATCGCTAATGACAATAGGGTGTATTCATGTAAGTAAACATATTGCTTTTTTGGTTAGTCTTTCATGTTTGAATAGTTCTAATGCGTGCCTGCTTTACATTTTAGTCACACCCAAAGCAACCGTGTTTTATGTCATCCGTTGACCTACACACTCACTACCCTTACCAGTTGTTGCTGCTTGAAGCAATTACGATCGTCGTAGCGCCAACAGACAAATATTGATATATCTTTTTTCTTGTGTAGATTCATATTGCTTTCCGCTTATGTGCTAATTTTTCCCTTTGCATTTCAGCACGCATGCCATCTTTCGGTGTACCAATGAAGGGTTAGGGCTGCTCCAAAAATGCACGGAGACTGGCTTCCACCCTCATGACTATCTACCTGATAAGAGTCCCTAGTACGCCAAAGGGTCCAACGTATACATGGACCAACCTTTGTCATTTAAGATCATGAATTTGCGGAAGAAATCTTGCAAGAAGGAGGCGCCGACTTCACAACAAGGACACAATTCCAGTCACAAATTTGCCAACCGAGAAGGAACAAGCCAAGGCCAATTCTAGTTTGCAACACCAACTTTATGAAGTTCGTGAAATGATGTTTAAGCTCCAACAATGGCTAGAAGAGTCTTCTAATGTGCACGTAAGGGGTCCTAGGACTCCTAGACCAAGGAGAAGAATCAGCACATCCATCGAGTCAATGGGCCAAAGTGAAAACATGTATGATGTGGATGAAGAAGAAACCAATATGGAAGGGCTTCCAAGTCCGACAAGAAGATCTTTTGGCAAGGATGATATGAGGCTTGTCAAAGTCTCTATTTCACCCTTCAAGGGGTTCAGCAATGGCAGTGATTTTCTAGATTGGATTGAGAAGGTGGATCTTGTTTTTGAAAGTTATGACTATACCGAGAGAGTAAAAACTCAAATGGTGACATTGAAGTTATCCAACTTTGCTAGCCTATGGTGGGAAGACCTTAAGGCTCAAAGGAGAAGGGATGGGTATGATGATGTTTAGAGTTTGAGAACTATGAAAACTTTGATAAAGAAGAGATTTGTCCCCATCCACTACAAGTAAGAATTGTTCCTTCAATTCCAAATCCTCAAACAATGTGCACAAACGGTGCAGGAGTACTTAACCGAATTTGAAACCTTGAAGATTGGGTGTGCCATGGAAGAACCTAAAGAGAAAACCATTGCTAGATTTATCAAGGGCCTACATAAGGAAATTGGTGATTTGGTGGAGCTACAACCCTTTGAGACAATGGATTATGTTGTTCAATCGGCCTTGAAAATTGAAAGACAAAGGAAGAGAAAGCTCAAAGAAACAAGCTCTCAGCCACTTCAAAGAAATGCACTTCCTTACAAGCCTCAAGCCAACGATGTGTAGAGATACAGATTGTGGAGATTACTAACTCATTTTCCACTTCTTATTTTGCAGGTTAAGTTTGTTAGGCTATGTAATACCATGACTTTTTATATCAGAATTTAATAAGGATAATTAGAAAGTAATTGGAGGGTATTTGGATTAATTGGATAATTATTGAGGTATTACTGAGGATGTATTCGTTAAATTATAATTTATAGGAATTTATTGGATGATAATTAGGATTCATTTGGAAGGGGTATTATATTGGATAATTAAATTAAGGATGGAAAATATGGGAAAAAGTGTTTAGGGACGTTTCGGTCAAAGTGCAGTCACGGTTGGCATCCGAAAACGCTATGGATTTTATGACTTTTCGGACGCGATGCGGTCAGATGCGGTCGAAGTGCGGATGGGTTGGTTTGACCGAAAAATAGGTTTAAACCGAGGGAGAAATATGGACTGAACCAGTTTGGTTTGTCTCGGTCCGAAAACAATTAAGTAGCTCAATTTTTAGTTAATATAAGAAGGAAATGAGATTAATTAGATTTTTTTGAATTAAAGATTAAGTGAATAATTAAAGTGGGGATTTAAGGGAAAGATAGAAATAAAAGGAAATTAAAATGGAGATTTGAGAAGGAGAACCGGTTCAGGATGTGGTTTGGTTCGGGTTCATGCCTGCTGGTTTGGTTTTTGGAGAACAAATGAAGAAGGGGAGAGAAATGAGATTAAGTTATTTGAATCAAGTGAATATGTTATTAATCTTCATTTGAAATACCCTTAATACGGGTATTAATGTTTACTAACATGTTTGCATAAGTCCATGTAACTTATAGTATGATTATTAGGACTTAGAAGATTCAAAAAGGGCAAAACATAGAGTACAAGTCGACTACAGTGTAGAATTGATCGACCAGTTGGCTGAAGAAAGAGACAAAATAGAAAATCGGTTGACCAGCTTATGAGGAGTGGTCAACTAGAAATATTACAAATTGCTCGAGATGTTTTCAATTGCTGGATAGCGGTCGACCGATGCAGAAGTGGTCGACCGCAAAATGAACAGATTCAAGCAGAATTCTGAAATGTGAAGAGGCGGTCGACCGGTGTGCTAAAGTGGTCGACCGGTCTGACAGTACAATGCAACGACTATATTCCAACAGTCGGATGGTGGTTGATTGAAATAGAGGAGGTCAGCCAGTCAAACAGCTTTTATATATAGAAGGCAGTCTGAAGCTCATTTTAAAAGAAGAGAAACCTTAGCAAAACTTTGCCAAATTTGCTCCACAATATTTCTCTTCTACAATTGAGTGCATAGGCTTAACTCTCTCAATCCTCAACTTGAGATTATATTTTTTAGAGTTAAGTTCTAAGTTGTACTCAAACTGAGGGTGACGCCCTGTGAATAGTCAAGCTAAGGGTGACGTCCTGTGAATAGTCATTGTAAAGGTTTGGTTGACACCCGTGAAGTCAATCATCACTAACGGGGAGGTTAAGTGATTAAGAATCTTCAAGTAAGAAACTTGGAGTACGGACATAAGCTGGAGTTGGCGAACCGTGTGAACAAACTTTGTTTGCACTTTATCTATCATTTTAACTTTTTATTATTTATTATTAATTATATGCATTGAATGAGTTAAATCACTTAGAGTTTAGAGATTAAATCATCCAATTTTTCTCAACTACATATTGCTATTGACTTAGCAATTAGTAATTACGGTAATGCATGCTATTATCCTTAATCACAAAACCATATACATCATCCATTATGCACCCACATAACATAAACTCAGCTATAACATAAACTCAACTGAAGAAATGTCAATATCATGCAGTTAATATGAAAGGGACATTGAACTCATCACCGAAAATTTGTGGTTTTTAGTTTAATGGGAAAATGACAAATCAAACATCGTGGTTTCCGGTCAATGACAAGTCAACCACTGTGGTATATTTGCTAACAAGTTAACCACTAACGTATGAGAAATTGACAAATCCAACATCACACTCAAGTTAACCCAGGAAAAGAAAAAGCCTGGACGCCGCAAACAAGCGGCGTCCAAGCAAGGAATTGGCCTGGACGCCACACCCCAGCGGCGTCCAGGCAATTTGGCCCACCCCAATCATTTTCCCATTTATAAAGGGAAAATAAAAGTTAGGGCTCATTCTCCTACCCCTACCCGACCCCCTGCTCTTCTTCTCCCTCCCAATCGGCTCTCCCACTCTCCCCCAATCGGCCACGAGTCTGACTACCGCACGGCGACGACGAGCACGTGAGGTCGACCACCGAACGGCGACGAGCATGCGACGCCAACCACCGAACGGCGACCACCACGCGACGCCAACCACCGAATGGTCTCGGATCTCGCCTTTCTCTCGCCTTTCTTTGATAGATTGTTAGTATCCTGTGGTAGATCTGCACTGCGTCTATTTTTTGTGGTAATTTCCTTGTTATTTTGTTTGTTAGTTAAATTGAGTTTGTTAGTTATTTTTAGTTTTGTTAAAAACAAAATAGCAGTTTGGGTTTGTTTGCTAGAAAATGCAATTCTAATCGATAATGGTACTAAGAAACTCGATACACTACTTCCAATTATGAAACTGCTTGTACCATTGGCTAAAGCTAAATTGTGTTTGTTGATTTATGAAACTGCATTCTGTCTATTTTTTGGTGGTTTGTTGATTTAGGATGTTTTATTATTCACAAATGTTTGTTTGATTGTATTTTTGATTATACTGCAGGTTGTTGGCAAATTACTCTCAACGATCAGCATGGAATCGCGGCTGAAGAAATTGAGGTCAAAGCGTCGGCAGACAACGGTGGAGGCCGTTGAACCCGTTCAAACTACGGAAGTGGAAGATGTCCAACCCGCGACAGCGGTGGAAGACGAAGAAACCACCAACCCAGAAGAAGAATTATTCTGGAACGCTAATTGCAAAACACGGTATTTAGAAGATATACTACATCGTAGAATTATTGTGTCCAAAATAGTAGATTTGGACTCTTTCGCAGAAATGGGAATTAATCGTATGCTTCAAGCTGCTGGATTAGCCGAGTTGTGCAATTTGAGGGGCAGTTACTGCGAGAGAGTTATAAGATTGTTTTATGCAAATTTGCAAATATCCACTAACCCATTAGAGGTGCGGACGTACGTTTTTGGAAGGGAGTTGAGTTTCACTTCCAACGATGTAAACATGATGCTTGGATGTGTACTGGATGAGCCAAGCGAGGAATATTATCATATGGCTCGGGAGCCACCATTTGTAAAACAAGGAGGTGGGTTAGCGGTGCTTAGATTGTTGCACCAGGATCCCGAGGTTGTCGAGTACAGAAAGCCAATGGGAAAGGAGTTGAATGCCTTCGCCCGATTGATCCACTTGATCATGACGTACACCATTTTGCCTCGAAATGGGCATCGCGACCTTGTTACCAGCATGGATCTCTATTTGCTGGAGAAGGTGTTTATGGGAAAAAAGGTGGACATTGGATATATAATCTTGAGCTACATGCAAGAGGTGCTCAATAAGTCGGCGAAGTCCCTGCCATACAACTGGCTAATCCAGAGGATTGTTGAGCAGTTTGGGGTCCCCATCCCGGAGAACGAGCCAAGAATTGAAGAGTCGGTCAATGACATGTACAACAATTCATTATTGGACCAAATGGGTATCACCCAAATAGAAGGTGAATGGTTCCGCAAGGGGAAGAAGGTAGCAGCACATCCATTGCCGCCTGGGCCTTCGCATTCAGTCCCTTCGCATGCACTGCCGCCTCCTCCTCAGTCATCTCACTTTAGTTCGATACCTGCTGAGATGCTCAACTGGATGAGCAAGATGGAGGAGCTCCATAATATGTCCATGACCTAAATGCAATTGATGGCCGACCAGATACAAATGCAACAAGGCCAAATACAAGAAGCGGCCAAGCTCACAGAAGAGAGGTGGGCTATCGCAGAAGAGAGGTGGGGTATAGAACAACAGTGGCATGTGCAAGCAGCGGAGTGGCATCGTGAGATGGTGGCAGCACTTAAGCAAGGGGAGAGGCGATCAACCCATTCAGGAAGTGAGTCATCCTCCTCGGACGCACCAGATGCGACATTCCGATTGTAAGTTAATTTTGTTGAACGTGAATTCCAATTTTTACTTTATTTGTCTTTCATGTATTGACGTGTTGTTAATTTGCAGCGAACCTGTCGGAAGCCGCTTACAAACTCCTCCAGCAGTGCCTCTCAGGCCGCCGTCCCTTAAAATTTTGTGCCTGGTACGTCTTTCATTCCAGTATATATGTGTATTCATTCATGGTTACGCTGACCGTTTGTTGCAGGCTCATGATTTGATGAGTAAGTTCCAAGACTATGTCCGGGCAAATACTCGAAAGAACATGGAGACATGCGCAATTCTTGCAGGAAAGCTGACCGACAATACGTACCTCGTCTATGAACTCATCTTCCCAGATCAGAAAGGAATGCCAGATACGATGAGAGGCCTTTTTTGGGTGTTAGTGAATACGATTTTATCTTAGTACTCATCCAAACTTATATGCAGTGTTATACGACGGCAGAAGCAGACACAGAAGTTTTCAATTATCAACAACGACACGATCTACTCACACTTGGATGGATTCACGTAAGTAATCATGTCGTTTCTCTAGGTTGGAGTTAATGTTTACTGAGATCATATAATGTGTTGTTTAAATTGCAGTCACACACGAAACATGAGTGTTTTATGTCGTCCGTTGTGCAATTCAAACATTGTTGCCGGAATCAATTTCCATTATCACAGCTCCCATTGACAAACAGCAGTATGTAGTTTTCCTAGTGTAAATTCTTAATTTTGCTTTCCACGTAATTGCTCGACACTTGTTCCCTTTGCATTACAGGCCGTTCGGCATCTTTCGGTGTACCCCTGAGGGGATGAGGGTGATATCAGAGTGCCACATTAAGGAACAATTCCACCTGCACGAACCTCCAACCTTTCAGTATGAGGGTCCGTTGTTCACCCGAGCTGAGAAAGTAGCCTTTGACGTGAACTTGTCGTTTCTGATCACGGATTTGCGCCGGCAACAGCCCAGGAAGAAGAAGAATGCGTAGTTTAGTTGATTTTGTGTACTTGTACTTTAAAATATATGTCAAGTTGTCAATGATATGTTGGGAGGTTAGGTGTAGTTTACATTTAGTGGATGAATGAGATGGTCGGATGATACTGAAATTGTTTGGGCTGTTTGTGCAGGATGTACGAGAATAACTATATGGAGTCAAGAAACAAGGGACATTTTGTTCAAATTTTTGAAAAATTGGCAAGTCTATCAAACTCATTTTATTTTCAACAAAATAATTACATCAATGGCCCTTGACTGTCATGTACATTTGTTGCAAGCAAAAAGGGTTATATCACGACAGGTTAAGGTCCACATCTGTATACCTAGGTGTGGGAGAACCTTTAGCATCAAATTCCTCCAGACCACATTACAAAGGAAATGAGCGTAGTTCAAATATCAATTAAAAGCATAATGCGATAATGCGCTGATCTGCGTCTCATGAACTCTATCGGGAGCTATCTCGGGGACTCTGAAACCCATAAATGTGTCATCCGACCTTCCTCTGCCGCCTCTTCCTCTGGCTCTAGCCGCCCCTCTGTTACCTCTGCCAGCCCTTGCACTGGATTCCCCTCCCCCTTCGCACGTGCGGGCATTGTGGCCCATACCCCCGCACCGGCCACAATGCACGTTTAAATGTCTTCTGGTAAGCACTGTCCGGCTTGGAGCCTCATCCACATCCCGTATTCTACGTACGCGGGGCCTGCCTGGAAGCCTTTTATACGGCGGTGGGATAATTGGATCCAGATTCGTCACAGGATGCCACTCGATTGGGCCATTGAGGGGTTGGAGAAAGTGGGAGTATATCACCATGTATGTTTCCCGGTGATAGCACTAATGCACAAACTCCTCAGGAGATCTCCTCATGAAGTGAATGCACGGAATTGCATGGACACACGGGATGCCGGTCAACTCCCACCGGTTACAAGTACAAGTACACCTGTCCAAATCGACAGAGTACATGTCGGTATTGTTGCTGACCTCAAACTTGGCCGCTCCTGCAAATTGGGGACTCCAATTTCGACTGGCAAGTTGGACTTTGACGAGCCGTTTGCTAATCATTGGACACAACAGATCGGTCGAGTGAGCCATTTTTTCATGTTTTTTCACGATCCTACCCATGATGCCCTTTCGAATGATCTCGAACATACTTAGAATTGGTTTGTCCCGGGCTGGTAGGATGCAGGCATTGAAGGACTCGCTGAGGTTGTTGAGGCTTATGTCGCACTTTGGGATGGAAGAGAAAGCATATTTGGCCCAGCAGGTCACCTCTATTCCACGTAGATATTCATGGGCCACCGGGTCAAGGACAAATAACTTGACCATCTCTTTCTCAAATTGCCCCACTGTTGTGGCTCTTGATGCAGCCCACATTGCATCCTTCAACAACCTGCCTTTAAATTGTTTTTGAAAATTGGCATATAAGTGTCGGATACAAAACCGTTGGTCTGCTTGCCATGCCACCTCTCTCACAGCTGGCACTAGTCCCTGCAAACTTTCATAATATGAGATAGACATTGGAAAAAACATGCATAACATAAACACATAATTCAAAAGCAATGCACAACACCTTTTGTTGATCAGAAATAATTGTCCATCCATTGCCAGATGAGGTGTTTAGATCGTCTAGCAACAATTCTATAAACCACCTCCATGAATCCCTATTTTCTGCTTCTACGACTGCTACAACAATCGGATACGTACCATTATTCCCATCGATGGTGACAGCAGTCAGCAGTTGGCCCGGAGTCGCTCCCTTTAAGTGGCAGCCATCTAAACAAATAACAGGTCTGCCACAGTTCAACACTGGCCTCTTGCATGCATCCATGCACATGTACATCCTTTTAAATACACTCATATCAAGGTCAACACGCAGTGAACTTCCGGGATTCGATCTCCGAATCTCCTCAGCATAGGACCAAATGAGTTTGTATTGCTCATTGCCATCACCTTCGTTAATTTTCTTTGCCGCATTTCTTGCCCTTCTAGCAAGGCTGGGTGTGATGTTGACGTTGACGTCCTTCCTGACAGTCTCAATTATGGAAGATACGTCCCAATCGGCCTGACTTTTAAATCTGTCTAAGTAATGCGTTGCCACCCATTTGGCAGTGGCATGGCGGCTTTCCATCTTTCGGGAGCAAGTGTGAACGTCGTTGTAGGACTTTATTTGAAACGTCATTTCATGTCCTATTTGTGACGGGTGCATCCTCCATGTGCATCCTTCCTGGCAGACAGCCCTCAACCGACGAGCATCACTATGGGTGAATTTTATGCCGTACCCATTATTCAATGATAATCAACAATTTCTTCTTTAATTTTAGTCAATAAACTGTATTTTTTGCCAAGGCCCATACCAACGTAGCTGCATTGTGCTTCTACTTGGCGTATAGACCTACTCTGTGCCATGTTAATGTCTTCATCACTAGTGGATTGGCACACTGATCGAAGGTCCTCATTGTCCTCTTCATTTAGACTTGCAGATACAGAATGCAGCACAATTGCAACTTCATTTCCAATTCCACGTACCTCGTTTTCATTCGCCAATAATATCTCTGAAGGGCCCACTATAGCTTCACGGTTAATATCAGCTTCTTCGACACTCCAAGCACTCCAATGCGCCATTTTCTTGAAAACAAATGCTTCAACTTTGCCAAAATACCTTTCTTTTCTCGCTTCAGTTCTCACAAATCGCTAGGTTTATAGTATGTTTCAGATTCGGGAAGGGAGAGTCGAGACTGAGAGCACTAATTTTTATTTTCCCTTTATAAAAGGGAAAATGATTGGGGTGGGCGAATTTGCCTGGACGCCGCACCCCAGCGGCGTCCAGGCAATTTGGCTTTGCCTGGACGCCGCTGGGGTACGGCGTCCAGGCAAAGCCAAGGGACGCCGCTGGTTAGCTGCGTCCAGGCTTTTTCTTTTCCTGGGTTAACTTGAGTGTGATGTTGGATTTGTCAATTCTCATACGTTAGTGGTTAACTTGTTAGCAAATATACCACAGTGGTTAACTTGTCATTGACCGAAAACCACGATGGTTGATTTGTCATTTTCCCTAGTGTAATTGATGATATCTACACATTTATATTTAATTTTTTGTTTATTTATTTAAATAATAATATAACATATTATAAATAGTTAAAATAATAAAATTAGAAATAAAAATCATGGCATTAACTACAACCCAAATACACACTATTAAACATGTAATTTATCGAAGTTTAATTAAATATAAAACAATAAAGTATACGTGACAATCACTTTAATAATTGACCAAAATTAATTCAATATATCATTATCAACACAGTTGCTCTTCATTTAAAGCAGAGAGTAATTCATCAAGATAAACTTGTAATGGAAACAAAAAAAGAACTAAATAATACACCACCATGATCCATTATCTCCTACTCCGATCTGCCATGTACCAGGAAAGCGGCACGACCTCCTGCAACGGAGTCGAAAGAGGCGTCTGAAGCGGCGAATTCCGGCACACCGGACATGAAGCGTTAAGCTTCAACCATGCATCGATACAACCGAGATGGAAGAAATGTCTACACTCGGGCATCATTCTCATCGTCTCTCTTTCCTTGTACTCGCACAAACAAATGGAGCAAGTCAAGTTCGAGCTACTCGTTGTCTCGGCTTCCTTCGAATAAGGAAACTTAGGGTATGAATTAATTACGTGTTCATCTAGTCGGAGGACAACATTTTCAAAATCTCTATCTGGTGGGTTGTAGTCTTCAGATACGAAGATTATTTGAGGGAGGGCAATTCCTTCAGAATGCGGCGGATTAGAGATGTCAGTGGTTGAGAAGTTGGAGCGATAGCGAGAGGCCCGACAACAGATGTAAGAGGACAGGAGGAGAGTGGAGAGGACGACGAGGAAGCCTAGAGCTATGGCGATGGCGTAGCCGATGCCGAGATTGGTGTAGTAGTCGGCGGAAGTGGAGGAAGAGATGGAGGTGGAGGATGATACGGAGGGAGAGGACATTGACAAAAGGATGGAAGAGATAGGGTTTTAGCCATGGAGAGGAGAAGATAATAAGATTTCTTTTTTGGGTGGGGAAAGCAGTTGAGAATTGCATATGCAGCATTTAATAGGTTATGGTGGGAGTTTGCATTATTTCCCATTTGCTTTTGCAAGTTCTTATACCAGTGAAAAATAATGAAGTACTTGTCTATCTACTTATTGTACGTAAAAATTAAAGGGTGTTTATACTTTAATTATATTTTTATGGGTCATTTAAGTGATCAATTATTTTGAGTGTCGTGCTATTTTTATATAATGACATGACTTTTATGTGTTGTCTATTTATTGGTTTAATGAATATGATTAACTATGAAAGTTAACCACATTTAAAATAGGAACAATGACAAATCAACCATCATCTTTTATTATTAATAACAAATCAACCATAATTTTTTTTGCTAACAATTTAACCACTGAACTTTAAAAAATTGCCGCTACAAATATTACCGTTAACTTTCTGAAAGTCGCAGTGCAAAAGAACAAATACCTATGAAAAAAAACAGAAAAAACTCATGATTTTAGAATAGATTTTCAATGGAAAAAAGTTAACATTTATGGATAATGGATTTAGAAGATTTTGGATTAGATTTTGTAAAAGAATTGATTTAGAAGATTTTGAGTCTTATAATTTAGAAGATTTTGTAAAAGAATGTTAATGTTTGTAGTTTTGGGATGATTTACAATTGTTTTACAATCCATGGAAGAATCACAGTTTGTCTAGGTTTTTGTACGAAGAAGATAATAAAATTTTTTTATTTGCAAACGAACCACGGCAGTTTGACGACAAACCGCAGCGGTTTGTCATGAAACCGTTGCAGTTCGTCGTCAAGCCGCAGCGGCTACGGGTGTCAGAATTGGTGAACCCGCTGCAGTTCGAAGAGTCCTTTGACCTCTTCAACTTCAAAGGACCATAATTTTAGCTACGGGTGTCAGAATTGGCTCCATAAGATATCAAATCGAAGATCTCTCAGAGATTTATGAATGGTAATAGGTAAAGTTGTGACCCACATTTCTCGAGCCCAAAATCATGTGTTTAAGTCCTCCAATTTACGATCAAAGATTTTAGACAAACCGCAAGTGACAAACCGCTGCAGTTTCACGACAAACCGTTGCGGTTCGTCATCAAACCGTGACAGTTCGTCGTCAAAGCGTTAACGGCAAACGTGGCAGCAATGTTAGCAGCGTCATTTTTTATAGTTTAGTTAATTTGTTAGCAAAAAAAAGATGATGGTTGGTTTATCACAAATAGTAAAGAATGATGGTTGTTTTGTCATTTTTCCTATAAAATAAGTATAAGACATTTTTTATGTCTCTATATTTTTATTAGATGCATAGGTACTGAGTACCCGGACAAATACGCTTGGACTTAAAATATAGGTTTTCATCGTGAGCCCAATGCTTCAAGCCATAGTGTAAATGGTGAATATATATTATAAATCTCATTTAGTGTTTTGTTTTTGTTTTTTATTAATTCATGTAAGCTACAAACGCAAAATTTGCGGTTGTATTTCGATTTTCAAATAGTGATATTATCCTCTTCTTGTAGTTTTTTTCCTAAAAAGTTTTTTCATGTAATTTCTAGTGTCTCACAGTCATATGTTTTTTTTTGTTGTCGTTCGATTTCTAACAAGTGGTATCAGAGCCTGGTTGGAAAAGATATTGTAGAATCTATGTTTCGAAATTCGTCGAAAAATCGATTCTTTCCTGCCGTTTCGCATCAAACAAAGTTTTCGTAATTTTTCAAAAAATTACAATTTTTTTTTAAAAAGAAAAAGGGAAAAAAGAGAAAAAATTATTTCCCCTAGCATTCGTCTTGTTCATAAAATTTGTTCTTCTCTACCATCCAACCGCTATCAGAAACTATTGTCCCATTTGTTGTGCAAGCTCCAATTTTCCAATGTTTGAAGTTTGCTGAAGTTGTAGTCCCTCCGAGCAACATGTTCATCGTCAGTGAGTTTTCTATTCATCGTCAGTCGCCACGCACCATTGTTCTTTGTTTTCGTTGTCAAGCTATTCGATTGAGGTTGTTATGAGAGTGTTCTTTGCAAAGTTAAATTTTTGCATGAGATAAAAATTGTTGAAAATTCTTAGGATTTTTAGGAAATCAAATTTGATAATTTGGATCAAATTTGGAATCACGGGAATATCTCAATCTTAGATATCGTTTTCGATTGAAATTAAAATAATTTTGAATTTTGTGATATATGTGATTATTCTAGCAATTTGATTTAATTTAAGTTTAAAGCTAATTTGTTATCACAAAATATCTGAATTTGTGGGATATCTTTTTTAATCTTGTGATATTCATGATTTTCTGCTTCAATTTTGGAATGAATATTTTGTTAAACCCGGTGATTTTTTAAGTCAAATATTTTGTTAAGAATATGTTTTTGGATCGAGATTCGATATTTCATTATGGTAGGATAACAATAATAGAATTATAAAGAGTTTTGAAGAACAAATTTAATGTGGCAGGTCAAGAGGCAAAATATGGTCGCACAAATTTGGATGACGGTTTGTGGGATTTGAAAATGTCACTATCATGGTTTAAGTATTTCTTAAACCTAGTCAATATCAGTTGTTGAATTTAACCTAGAAAATTTTTACAGTTTGGTAATCTGTATATTTATTTTGGACGACAGGTGGATCCTCATTTCATATCTGAAAAAGAAATATTTGAAAATTGGTTCCATGCAGCATAATTCTTTTTGAGGTATAGATTGTCAGAATTTAGAGTTTGGAATTCTTTTTTTCTTTTGCCGAGTTGACAAGCACGTACTATAGATCTTCTTCATAGAATTCACGTCAAGGTAAAGATTATTAGAGTTCAATATGACTCGAATTCTATCGAGTTAGATTGGTAGGCCCGCATTATAATGTTTTGAAGCGTTAAAACTATTTTCTTACTATTTTTTTTAAATACATCATACATAACAATTGTGCATTTAAATCTTACATAACAGAAATCTTTAAAATAAATATCTTTTAAATCCAACATAGTAAAACCCATCGTAAAATAAGTATAACTAATAATAAAATATTTTAAACTAAAATTCAATGGATTAAAAATATAATTAAAATATAAAGTCTTTCTTATTCTTATGTTCTCTTCAAATTCTTACTCACGGGTCAACTTTGCTTCAACAACGATTTGACTTTGGCCATAAGAATTTCTCTTCAACCGCGCTATCCATTAATTCTATCATCATGTTCCTCAATAAATTTATTGTTATCTATATCATAAAATTTAAACTATAAGTCTAATACTCAGTAAGAGATGCACAACATAATATGAGTATACAATACACTTTTGTAAAAACATGTCTTTTTGTTTTTTTTTCTTTTCTTTTAACGATCTCGCAATCTTTGTTGAGATTCTTATAGGAAGAGTAGACACGACTTATAATATCCCAGATTTTATTGGACTTAAATTTTATTATTTAATTAGGATGATTTTCTCCTGGGATATTATATCTTGATTTTTCTCCTAGAATCTGTAATGGAATGTTATGGTTTATGGAGTATATAGTGTACCAATTATTGAAACGGAGTTGAAGGATTGATTAGGAATTAAATGGAGAATTATTTGAATTAAGGAAAGTGAAAAATTGATTAAGGTTTATTTAATATTGATTTATTTATAAAATAATTGAAACTAATATAAATAAAAGAAATGGGTGGTCGATGGAAGCAGGGGAGGTCGGTCTTGATCAACTGCCAGCCTCGATTACCGATCGACTGACAGGCTCCCAGTCGACCGACACTCCATGTTTTGTCGACTAAAATTCTATGTTCCAATTTATGCGCCTCACATTTTCCTCCTATGCGTTTTGCTACTTCTGTAGACTTCCTTGCCTATAAATAGGGAAGAGATCTGTGAGCAAATCACAGCAACAAGTAGAGAGAGAGAGGGAAAGGATTTAGAGAGAGTGTGTGAGAAAAATTTAGTTAAATTGTGGGGAGAATTTCCAAGGAAAGCGGGAGCGGTTTTTACGAGCAATTCGGAAGGAGAAAATTGGAAGGAACACTTAGCGGGGAAAAATCTTCAAGAGGTAAAAAATAAGATGCGGTGGCCAGTGAAAGCCATGCATCACATGATTTTATGTTTTAAATTACTTTCAATTATTGTTGAAAATATTGTTGGAATTAATCGTAGGAATCATCATTAAAATAAACGTTGAAATCATTATTGTAATTCATGCACGAAATAATAAAGAAAATATTGGAACGTAAAAATGAATAAAAGTATATAAACTGCCTCAATTTCATATGTAGACTGTTGTACTACTTTTAAATTCATTATATTGTCATGAACTGTACATGCATCATGATAGGACTTATGAAACTGCTGACATATGCATAGCATGTTAATGAAATGAGCAATAAACGTAAATAGGTGTATGAGATTGGTGGTGACACCCCTAATGGATGTATCTCCTCGTCAGAGTGACGGTTAAGCCACTAGACTATATGATCCAAATTTCCTAGACTGATGAATCTCATACATCTGGACTGTTAAGTGAAACTAAAATAACATAAAGAGGAGATAGGTTCTTCTCTAAAACAACTGCGTAAGCATTGCATAGCATAAGCATAGATTCTATTTCTTGCTGAGTGTTAGGCTCATTGTTTTACCCGTGATGCAGGTAATAATAATAAATTCAATATGAAGAGGGGACATTGCTAGATGAGATCTTGGGTTGTCAACTGGAGTAGACCTAATGAGTTATGGCTCAAGTAAAATTGGTTATTTAAATTATGATTTTAATTCAATAAATGGTTTGTATAATATGGACTGTATTTTAAATTATGATTTGAATTTATTCTGCTAATTTACTCTGATTTCCTACTTAACACACGGTTTTAAAAATATTAAAAGAAAATTTTAAATTTATCCATAAAATTAGAAGAAAGAAAAATGGTTTTATAACGCGGGACATTACAAATGGTATCAGAGCATAACCAGGTTGAACTCGATTCTATAAACTGTTGGTAACACAAGACTCATCATGGAATGCTCCTCCATCTGTAAGTAATTTTATTATAAGTTTACATTAAATGTTGAAGAATAGTAAACAAGAAATTCAATTAACTTATATTCATTAATTAAAACTTTTAGTAGTGTAATTGTACTATGTAAGCAAATTCTGTTTAGGAGACTGGTATTTAAGTTGACCGATGTGACCCACTAGTCTTACCTGGGAACTTACTTGGAAAGGAAATTCTGTCTGAGGAGTCTGCTAAGAGCATCTTTTCTAGAAATTTTCCTAATCAGTACTATCCATGTATGAAAAGAGATTAACAATACTTCAACAAAATATGTAGGACTATAGAAATGGCAAAAGGTAACGAACCTATGAACGACGCCCACATGGATTAAGAGAATTTTGGGCATATGGGTGCTGATAATCTAAACGAAAATGGAGAAAATGATGTTCTCAATCGTATTGCTATTGTAGTGGAAAGAAAATCTCAATTTATGGAGCAACATATCCAATTTATGACCCGCTTCATGGAGAATGGAAATGGACATGAGAATGGAAATGGCAACCAGCAAACAATGGTGGTTCCTGAAGAAGCCGGTAGGGAAAAATTTCTGATACTCAAACCTCCCAGTTTTGATGGGAACGTGTCTGATGTCGGTAAAGCAGAAGAATGGATCTGATCCATAGAAGACATGTTCGAGTATGTTGGTATCAAGGAAATCGAGTAAGTTAAATGTGCCGCATATTTATTGGTTATGGACGCCCGTTTCTGGTGGGACTCAATAAAAGCAACACGGGATGTTCGCATCCTTGATTGGAAAACCTTCAAGAAGTTGTTTACGGAAAGTATTTTAACCATACTATACGAACACAGAAGATGGTAGAATTCATAAGACTGCGACAAACAGGGACGGTGTCTGAATACATCCAAAAGTTTGAAGCTGTAGCTCGATTCGCTCTGCACTTGGTGGCAACTAATGAAACTAAAGTTAATCACTTCGTCCAAGGATTAAAAATGGAAATCCTTGATGGTGTCACGGTATTGGGAACGGAGGATGTTCCTTACACTAAAATTGTCGCAAAAGCCTTGGCGATGGAGAACATCAAATCAATGGCGCGAGACAAAAAGAATTTAGTCAAAGACTTTGGAAAAATAATTAGAACCTACATCGTGCTGCTCCACCTATTAATCGTGGGATAAAAAGACCATCGGAGTTGGATTTACAACCTAGAAAAGACAAGCGTCCGATGATTGAAGCATCCAACCAAGCCTTGCCCGAATTGCCATAAAAGTTACTTTGGCCCATGCAAAGTTGGTTCTGGGCTTTGCTTCAAGTGCGGAAAGTCCAGTCATATTTCACAATTTTGCCCAACATTTGATAAAAGACCAGAAGAAGTAGCTCTAAGAGTTTTCTCCTTATATGGGAATGAAGAGGAGGTCAGTGAAGAAATGATAAATGAAGAAGTAGAAAATGAGGAAATAGGAGGGGACGATGAAGTACCAGCTGTTGTGTCAGGTACTCATGAATTTTGATAAGTCTGTACCTTATGCAATACTATTATCTTTAAATCATTAAATAAAAACATTTTCGTTTATCCTGTCCGGTACTATCTCTATTAATGGTATAAATACATACACCTTATTCGATTCAGGTGCTACCCACTCATTCATTTACAACCAAATTTAGCACCAAAATAAGTTGTCTTTCGAACCTTGCGAGTTGTGCGCATAAAGTCTAATTGCCCTCTGACAATTATTTGACAGCTTGTGGTATTCTAAAGACTCAAGAGGTTGAGATTTGCGGCCACTTATTTCATGCCGATTTGATTATTATGGATCTTAAAGGATATGACATCATCCTAGACATGGATTGGCTAGCACAATATCAAGCTATTATCAGCTGCGAAAAGAAAGAAGTACGTTTTTACTCTCTTGATGGCAAGTCACACATTTTTCGAGGAACTAAGGACAAGAGGAAGTTTGTCATGTTATCTCCAATCAAAGCTGTGAGACTATTGGAAAATGGTTGCAAATGATTTCTAATTAATGTGTTGAACTTGATGACAAGCCCAAAAGAAAAACTAGAAGATGTTGATGTGGTCCGAGAATTTCTAGGTGTCTTTTTTGATGATCTTCCTGGACTACCACATTATCGAGAAATAGAGTTCGTAATTGACCTACACCCCGATACAAAGACTATTTCTAAAAACCCGTATAGAATGGCGCCGGCAGATTTATGAGAGTTAAAGTTGTAGTTGGAAGAATTAGTCAACAAGGGTTTTATCCGTCCAAGCTTCTCTCCCTGGGGAGCTCCGGTTCTGTTTGTCAAGAAGAAAGATAGATCTCTACGGATGTGCATTGATTATCGAGAATTAAACAACGTGACGATTAAGAACAAATATCTTTTACCCAGGATTGACAATTTATTTAATCAGTTACAAGGAGTGAGTGTATTTTCAAAGATTGATCTTCGTTTGGGATACTATCAGCTAAAGGTTAAACCAGAGGATATTCCAAAAACAGCTTTCTGAACAAGGTACGGACATTACGAATTTCTTGTGATGTCATTTGGACTAACCAATGCCCCAGCAGCTATTATGGACCTGATGAATCAAATTTTCAAGGAATATTTGGACAAGTTCGTCATTGTCTTTATCGATGACATCTTAATCTATTCACGCTCGGAGGAGGAACATCGGAAACATTTGAGAATTGCTCTTTCATTATTGGCTAAACATAGCCTATATTCAAAATTCTCCAAATGTGAATTTTGGTTGAACAAAGTAAGTTTTTTGTATCGAGGTTGACCTAGCAAAAATCCAGGCAGTAACTGATTGGTCCCAACCAAAGAATGCAAGCAAGGTGAGGAGTTTTCTTGGATTGGCAGGCTATTATCGACGCTTTATCAATGGATTTTAAAAAATTGGACTACCCTTAACAAATTTAACAAACAAGAATGCATGGTTTTTGTGGAGGAATGACTACGAGGAAAGCTGCCAAGAACTAAAACATCTATTAACTATTGTTCCTGTTCTGGCACTACCTGTTGAGGAAGGAAATTTTTGTATCTACTGTGATGCATCTAAGAGTGGACTTGCTGATGTACTCATGCAGAGTGGAAAAGTAATTGCATACGCTTCAAGACAGCTGAAATCGCACGAAGCTAATTATCCAACTCATGACTTGGAACTCGCTATAGTTGTTTTCACTCTCAAGATCTGGAGGCATTATGTATATGGATAATAGTGTGAGATTTGCACCGATCACAAGAGCTTGAAATACATTTTTACGCAGAAAGAGTTAAATATGAGACAACGGCACTGCTTGGAATTCGTTAAAGACTACGAATACGAAATTAAGTATCATCCCAATAAAACCAATGTTGTAGCTGATGCCCTAAGCTGGGAGCTTGCCGTTATGAGCCTCATATGTGAAGAAATGCCTTTGGGACTTCAGAAAGATGTTCGAGAATTAGATGTACAACTAGCGCCTACTCAGTTGGATATTATTTTGTCACCATTAACGTTGAAGCCTTCCATTTTGAAGTAGATTAAAGAGGTCCAACAAGATGATAGTTTATACAAAGATTTTAAGATAAATCCAACGCTAGCAAAGTATAAGAATTATTCCATGTCTGCTGATGGAATGGTAAAGTTTAATGGAAGATGGTTTGTACCCAGTGATTCACAATTACAGACAACAATCTTGCGAGAAGCTCACTCCTCAAGTTTCTCCATTTATCCAGGGTGCAATAAGATGTACAAAGACCTCAAAGCACATTATTTTTTGCCAACAATGGAGTATGATATTGCGGAATATGTGGGATTATGCCAAGTTTGTCAACAAGTAAAAGCAAAACATCTGAGATTTGGTGGAATGCTTCAGCCTTTGCCGATACTTGAATGGAAGTTAGAGCACATTACGATGGACTTTGTTACTAGCTTACCTAGAACTGCCAAAGGACATGATGCAATTTGGGTAATTGTTGATAGACTGATCAAGGTTGCTCACTTCTTACCTGTACAGATGACTTACAAGATGAATCAATTTGCCAATTTATATATTAAAGAGATCGTACGACTACATGGTGTTCAAAATTCCATTGTTTCTGATCGTGATTCACGTTTCACGTCGGCATTCTGGAGGAGTCTGAGTAAAGCTATGGGTACCGAATTAAAATTTAGTATTGCCTTCCTTCCCCAAACTAATGGTCAGAGTGAAAGGACAATCCAGACATTTGAAGATATATTCTGAGCATGTGTGTTCGATTTTCAAATTGGATGGGGAAAGATACTGCTGTTAGTGGAATTCACTTACAACAACAGTTTTCATGCTACAATTGGAATGACACTGTACGAGGCATTATATGGTAGAAAGCGTAGGTCTTCGTTATATTGGGGCGAAGCAGGAGAAGTTAAATTTTTTGGCCCTGATATCATTCAGCAAACTGCTGAATCTGTTACTTTAATCTGACAACGTATGCTTTCAGCTCAAAGTCGTCAGAAAAGTTATGCAGATCATCGTCGGAGAGACTTGGAATTCCATGAAGGAGATTTGGTTTTTCTAAAAATATCGCCTTTCAAGGGAATTATGCATTTTGACAAGAAGGGAAAACTAAGTCCAAGATATATCGATCCCTATATGATCACTGAAAGAATGGGGAATGCGGCATACCAACTGCAATTACCAGCCTCTATGGATGGCGTCGACAACGTGTTCCACGTTTCAATATTGAAGAAATGTCTGGGAGACCTAACTCTGATATTACCTCCTGAAGATGTACAGATCCAGAAGAATCTCAGTTATAAAGAGAGACCAATACAAATCTTAGACTCAAAAGTAAAGAAGCTTCGAAATAAGCAGATTCTGATAGTGAAAGTATTATGACAGAATCATTCAACCGAAGAAGCTATATGGGAAAACAAAGATGAGATGAAAGCCAAATATCTTGAGCAATTTGATTAGAAAATTTCAAGGACGAAATTTGTTTAAGGAGGAAGGATTGTAATATCCCAGATTTTATTGGACTTAAATTTTATTATTTAATTAGGATGATTTTCTCCTAGGATATTATACCCTAATTTTTCTCTTGGAATCTATAATGGGATGTTATGGTTTATGGAGTATATAGTGTACCAATTATTGGAACGGGGTTGAATGATTGATTAGGAATTAAATGGAGAATTATTTGAATTAAGGAAAGTGAAAAATCGATTAAGGTTTATTTAATATTAATTTATTTATAAAATAATTGAAATTAATATAAATAAAAGAAATGGGCGGTCGATCAAAGTAGAGGGCAGGCTCCCGGTCGACCAGCACTCCATGTTTTGCTGACTAAAATGCTATGTTCCAATTTCTGCGCCTCACGTTTTCCTCCTGTGCATTTTGCTGCTTCTGAAGACTTCTTTGCCTATAAATAAGCAAGAGGTCTGTGAGCAAATCATAGCAACAAAGAGAGAGAGAGAGAGAGGGAAAGGATTTAGAGAGAGGTGAGAAAAATTTAGTGAAATTGTGGGGAGAATTTATAAGGAAAGCAGGAGCAATTTTTACGAGCAATTCGAGAGGAGGAAATTAAAAGGAACACTTACGGGAAAAAATCTTCAAGAGGTAAGAAATAGAATGCGGTGGCCAGTGGAGGCCCTACATCACAGGATTTTATGTTTTAAATTACTTTCAATTATTGTTGAAAATATTGTTGGAATTAATCGTAGGAATTATCATTAAAATAAACATTGAAATCATTATTGTAATTCATGCACAAAATAATAAAGAAAATACTTGAACGTAAAAATGAATAAAAGTATATAAACTGCCTCAATTTCATATATGCATTGTTGTACTGCTTTTAAATTTATTATATTGTTATGAACTGTATATGCATCATGATAGGGCTTATGAAACTGCTGACATATGCATAACATGTTAATGAAATGAGCAATAAACGTAAATAGGTGTATTAGATTGGTGGTGACACCCCTAATGGATGTATCTCTTTGTCGGAGTGACAGTTAAGCCACTAGACTGTATGATCCAACTTTTCTAGACTGATGAATCTCATACATCTGGATTGTTAAGTGAAACTAAAATAACATAAAGAGGAGATACGTTCTTCTCTAAAACGACTGCATAAGCATTGTATAGCATAAACATACATTCTATTTCTTGCTGAGAGTTAGGCTCATTGTTTTACTCGTGATGCAGGTAATAATAATAAATTCAATATGAAGAGGGGACATTGCCAAATGAGATCTTTGGTTATCAACTGGAGTAGACCTGATGATTTATGGCTCAAGTAAAATTGGTTATTTAAATTATGATTTTAATTCAATAAATGGTTTGTATAATATGGACTGCATTTTAAATTATGATTTGAATTTATTCCATTAATTTATTCTGATTTCCTACTTAACACATGTTTTCAAAAAGATTAAAAGAAAATTTTAAATTTATCCATAAAATTGGAAGAAAGAAAAATGGTTTTATAATGCGGGACATTACACGACTATTTTCATGGCCCGAAGGCGAGCCTAGTAGAATCGCGGGATCAGACAACCAGATCCTCGAAAAGAACCCAATTGCCAAGTCCAAGGCTTGCTAAGACTTTTTATAATTTAATGCGGCCCAAGAGTTATGAGTTTAGGTATGTATAGTAATCCCGAGAATAAAGGTGTATAAAACAAACAATTCAAGTACTGTGCAACAAATCTAACAAACAATATTAAGTTATACAATCCATAGAATTATCATCACCGGGAAATAAGTCTAAACACTAAGAAATAATTAAGGAAGAAAGGAAATCTCCAACTCCAAATTCTATAGCCGCTTTTGCCTTTACCTGGAATAGGAGGGGTCGTTTAGGGTTGGTGACTAACTCAGTAAGGGAATATAGACTAAATGCAATGCATGCGAAAAATCGATATTTCTCATCCTTTAGAAAACAATGTCATGTTTTCTTTTACGTATATGGATTTTAATTTGAAATCTCTTTATCATTTTATAAAACAGGTCCAAAGCCGTTGATGAGGCTTTTATAAAAAATATGTTGATACATAGACAACTTTTCCTTGAAAACGTCATTAGTGAAAAGGGATGATCACTCAAGGACTGATCTGTCACTCATAAGAGAATAGGTGGCCATCTGTCGATAGCAACACCTCATGAGACAGAAGAATATGATGGTACCCGCGTTCGTAGACCAGACAGAGTACCCATCTGTGATATCAAAATGAATGAGGTTGCTGGTGTTGGGTTGCTTCTCAACTAACCATATACTGTACCCAAGTTAACGAGGATTGTCAGTGAGCAGAGCTACAAGCTGTGTAATACCCTGATTTTCTGTAATATAATTTAATAAAGATAATTGTAAAATAATTAAATGTAATTGGATTAATTGAATGATTATTGAAAATCTAATTGATGGAAATTAATTAAAGAAATAAAATTGAGAAATTTAAATTGGACATGTAATAATTGTTAATCGATATTTGGAATAAGTCATGAGTTAAAATTTAGATCGACTAAAATACGATACGTACATTCGATGCATAAAAATATATAGTTACTGACAATGTAATTGGGTTACTGAAAATGGCATGTTACAATGTTGTGCACGGTTATGGAATTCATTGATGATATCTGTTCTTAGGTTGGTTATTCTATATTTTTATTGGAAATGGTTACTGAAGAAAATATGGTTGATCTGTGAATTGGTGTTAATGGATAACAGGTTTACGGGTATTAAGCACGCATATTGGTTTTGGTTCTGGAAAGTAGATATTTGTTCCCTGTTATAGTTATTGCGCTATTAATGGTTTGAGAATATTGTTTTGTTCAATTGGTGTTGGCAGATTTGGAAGATGGAGAATATGGATTGTACTCTCTTAATGGAAAACGTATAAACCGGATCAGTGAATTAAGAGCAAAAATGTATAAATTAGGATTATTGGTTATAAATTAATAAAGATAAATTAATAGAAAATAGTTAAGTGGTAATTAAATTATTAAATAATAAACAGGAAATAACGGTATCAAAGTTAGGATTTATTATTAATAAATAAATGATAATTATTTTGAAGGTATTACCGAGAAAAAGGATAAAGATCTAAACGCACTAAGGACCTCAAGTAAGTTGATACTTACTGTGCTTTGGTCTTCGGATCCTACATCGCAAGAGTTAGAATTGTGTGCTGCATGTTTAATAGATATAGGTTCTTTTAATGATATATTTATTAGACATTTATATCATCATATAAGACTGTATGTATTCACAAACATATTGCATGACATAATTAATATATGTAAATAGGCGTGTGGGGGTTCAAGATATTTGGTCACGGTTCATCGGCGGGGATACCATAGGATGTATCTCCCCATCGGAGTGACGGTTAACCACATAGACCATAGGATGTATCCTCTTCTCTTGTACTGAAATCCCTAACGTCTTTAACAAAGGAGTGCGGTGACGGTCACTAAGTGAGGCCATAGGATGTATCTCCATATAGGAGGGACGGATAGCTACATGATCATAGAACGTATCCGACTCTTGGCTTAACAGAAAAGATACGATTCTTTTCTGTAATGTATTGCATGACCATGCATAACATCTGCATTATATTTCATTCTATCACTTACTGGACATTAGATTCATTAGTTAAGTCTTGTGATGTAGGTATGTTTGAGAACAAAAGAATAAATTAAGGAGCTGTTGATGAAGAATTTACACGCGCAGATCTTGTGGCTAGTTGGGCTAAAAGAGTAAATGGAAAGTATTTGTCAAAAGTTTTGTGAATTAATATTCTTTAATGATTTGTTTTAATTCTGCTGTGTTTTATCAAAGAATTTATTATGTTTTCAAGAAAATAATTATTCCGCTGCTAAAATGTTTTAAACAATTATTTCTCAATTCGATAAATTGGAAAATGATTTTAAATAGAGGATTTAACACTCGATTTTAAAAGAAAAGTCTTACTCTGATTTTGTAAAAAGAAAAGTTTTAAATTTCACGCAATTTTTAAAGTAAATAAAAACCGGGTCGTTGAAGCCATCACGCCACTCGTCACTTGAAAAGGTGCTAAGCAAACAATCCCAGCTATTGACAACTCCAATCTGTGTGACTAAAACCCTAGCCAGGTTATGAGGCTCGAAATCCAATGAAGCGTCAATACTGCCCTATCATTCTTTTGACTTCCTAGACTCGAAACCCGAGGACATATCACTAGTGCCCTATCACTCTTTCGCACATACAAAAAATCAATCTTCTTGTAGTAGAAGATTACACGAGATAATCTCATGATACTTTAGTATCAAACTACCTAAAGCATTAAAGAGATTCATCCTCCCAATATATATACAGATTATCAACAAACCAATAAACAGAAAGTAAACGTGAGAAAACATACATATACGTAAAAACAGACGTGCTGTCGACCACTCCCAATTGGGTTTTCAAGTGTGGTATACCACAAAATAGTAGTTTCGAAAACATGATGTGATGCAATGCAAAAAATATAGAAATCCTTACCTTTTTTGCCCTCTCTCTTGGCACTCGAAGCAACAGTCTCTTCGGAAACAACCTCAAAGGCCTCCAAACTCGTTCGAGCCTAATAAACATGTCAAAATACAGAATTCTCGTCAACGAATCTCAAAGGATAGGTGGAAGGGTCATAAACTGGGACTAAGAACCCAATCGACATGTAAACGACTCAAATATATGTGATTATGAACTGTGCGGTCGACTAAGAACAATGTTTCAGTTGACCAGAAACAATTTGCACAATTTTTCCAATTTTCAGTTGACCAAAAATAGTACTGGTCAACCAGAGTTGTAGCGGTCGACCAGGAACAATGTTCTGGTCGACTAGAGACTGTTCGCACAATCTGTCCCATTTTTGATCGACCATAGCCCTTTCTGGTCGACCAGTGTGTCACCCGCACAAGCTAGGTCCTCACGATAGACCAAAATTCGCTCAATGGTCGATCGAAATAGAACTCTGATGCTGTTTCCTTGCAAAAAATGCATTGTTTTCCCCCTTTTTCACCTCCAAACGATGAATACTCCTACATACACTCCAAATAGACCAATATAATCCAGTAATTTCCTTGGATTCAAGTATTTAAGCTCGGATCCGAGACAAATAAATCCAAACTTTAAACTATAAATTGGAGACGAAAAACTAATCTATTTGCCAACCGCCTTCACAAAGATTGTTCGCCTTGACACTGTGAATCCAAATATGGGGTTGAAATCCCATGATTTTCTGATTCGGTCTCCCACGCTCTCTTCAGCGTCTCCCTCGCTGTACGTGAACTCTCCCCCTTTCTTCTATTCCCTTTCCTTTTATTTTATTTATATTTCTTTATATTTCTTTTAATATATATAATATATAAAATATATTGAATAATCTCAATCCAAATTCCGATTCAAATTCTGATTCATTCCAAACATTAACCAACAACAATTCTTTAACCAAATTAATTCACTAATTTCACTTCCTCAATTAATTTACCGCTCGGTAATATCCAATTTTACAAATTTTAACTATTTGACATAAAATTCACACGTAACTGCTACACGACAAATCATATCAACTTTTCAACACTTTAATCGATTATTATGCGAAAAATTAACAAGTGAAATTTATTATTATAAAATAAAATGGGTTTTACAACTATGGGAAACACACTACTAAGTCTTGTGAACTTCGACGAGATACTCCCCTTTACCGAAACCACCATTAGTGTGGTG
This sequence comes from Begonia loranthoides, assembly GCA_022433065.1. Classification (NCBI taxonomy): domain Eukaryota; kingdom Viridiplantae; phylum Streptophyta; class Magnoliopsida; order Cucurbitales; family Begoniaceae; genus Begonia; species Begonia loranthoides. The sequence continues at coordinate 3,636,592 of CM039469.1, forward strand.
CACTCGATTCACAACCATTTGGAGAACTTCGGTCAAATTCTGACATAACTGGGCTAGCGAGCTTATTTCCCATAGGACCAACCTTTGGGATAACATACTATTTAACAATATCATCAAACATGCATGTAACAGTCAAAACATTATATAAATTGCATGAAATATAACTCATAGAAAACAATATATGCATGAAACACTCAATACATCTTCAAAACTGTTAACTTTCTAACCGAATCACATATGTCTTACTTAAAGGATTCATAAATACAGTCAACACATCCGCAAACACAACTTAGCAATAATAATCACATCCTCAAACCACAATTCATAGGCATCATAGCAATATTATCAAAACATACTACCTTACTCTAGCACTTTGTGACACAGCCAAATGCCAAACACATGCAAAACATCTATTACTTGAAATTATTAATGAAAGTCTAACTATCCAAATCCTTCCCGTGTGTTGACTTTTCCTTTAAATAAACAAAGAGTTAGCTAAAGAACAACTCTAAACATTACTCACTGTCAAACGTAACTAGAAGAAACCAAATAGTATAAATCATACCTTGAGAAACTTGAAGGAATATTTCACTCGAGAGCTTGAGAGAATGACTCTCTCATCCTTGGGGTTCTTGGGTGATTATGGTTTAAACTCAAACCCTAATATTTATATAACTAAAACCAGAAAGCTTCGCAAGATAAAATCTCACAATATTGCGTCTAAACTTTATCTTTTCCTAAACAGTTCAAAGATTGAATTGTAGCTCGCAAGAAATCTGTAAAACTAACTTCTTTAAACCTGCCCAAGCTACAGCGGACACACGAACAACTGCTGAAGATGCCCGCAACAGGCTGCTAGACCAATGTTCAACAACCACATTAACCTTAAAACTTATATTTGCGGTCGCCAAAGCATTCACAGACGCCTACACTTCATCAAAAGTCAACGCTTCCGTGGAAACTTTATTTTGCAAGTTCACCAAATGCTCGCCATTTGCCACATGTACTAATTTATTGCTAAAAACTCATCTGCAGATGCTAACGCTCTTGCGGACCACAAATTCATTAAATTCAATGACGACGTTTCACTTCGTCCAATAACCTGCTGCAGACACTAACCCATCTGCGAAGTAAAGGCTTCCACTCTAATGCTAATAACTGAGACTCACTAAACCAAACGACGTCATTCCCATCGCTTAAAACACTACTGCAGAAACAAATGTAGACGCGGGAACACGCTAAAATGTAAAACGACGACATTCCTAACTTAATTTATTCAAATGACATTTTTCCCTTTTGAGGAAGAATATTTTCCTAATCCAACTACTCACATTCCTTCTGCTAAACCAAATCCAACGGTCCAACACTCTTCCATGTCCGAGTGACATCCAACTCTTCCACGGAAGACTCTTTCTCAAATCTAACGGTCTACGTCCCTACTGCTAATCTAATCCTAAGGTCCAATATTTTCCTGCACCCAAATGGCATCAACACTCTTGCGGAAGTATCTTTTCTTAAATCTAACAATCCATGTTTCCTTTACTAAATCGATTCGACGGTCCAACGGCCTCCCGCATCAAACATTCCCGCAGAGCATCTTTCTCCAATCCAAATTGATCTCAATCGTTCATAAACCTCATCCAACGGTTCCTATTGTATTTGATCTTCCTACACATTATTTCCTTAATTCTACAACATAAAATATTAAACCAACATTTAAATTTTTTCCTTAACCGTGAATTATTATTATTTTTTCTAATTCTTGGCTTTTCTAATTGTTCAAAAATTCTTATTTTATTTTATTATTTATAAAATAAAATCTTTTATTTTAACTTTTCAAAATTCCAACACTTATTTAATAATTCTAGCATTTTAGTTCCTTCGTTAAAATTCTTTAATTAACAATAATTAATCTATTTAATTTTAAATTTTCACATTATATTATTAAAACAATTCAAACAAAAATTATGGGTATTATATGCATTATAAATTTCATTTAGTGTTTTATTTTCTCTATAAAATCATGTAAGTTAGAGTCTTAAAACTTGCGGTTGTATTTCAATATTCAAATAATGATATTATCCATTGTCCGTGGTTTTTTTTCAAAATAATTTTTTCATGTAAATTCGAATGTCTGACATTCATACATTCTTTTTTTTTTTTTTTTCGTTTGATCCCTACCATATACAGTAAACTATATTTGTATAGTTGAATTAATATACTAATTAATTTTGGTTGATTATTATGGGTGTGCTAAAATGGAATTGGTTACGGACTATTGTACGGTTTGAATTTCATGGAGCTGGAGAAGGACTTAGTGGATATTAAGATGATTGAGGTCGACGTGACAGACGAGCACAAATTTTGATTAATAGTAAGGGTGGACATAACCGAACCATAGTCGTTGTTCGAACAAGAAACACGGATTCAGTCACAATTTCTACCCTTACGTTCTAACAAGAGGATAGAAGAGTGTCTTCAATGAGTTGAGTTGAGGGATAGTTGATTTAGATTTACGATTGATCATGCATATGCAGATAAAGCCTTGTGTTATTTTCGAGAGTTTCTATTTGAAGATATTAACCATTTTATTTTGAAGTTTATGAAAGGACACTCAAAAGATATCGGACATGGTGGGGAGCTTCACCTCTCCCTTCTTGGAGAGAGGAATGGTGAAATCACCAATGATCGGAAGATCAACGGTCAGACCCAGCTCCAATTCATAGTCTATATCCCAGTCAGCTCCGACGTCTTTGGCCAAGCTCACCAGCACACTGTGTTCCACCTTCACCAGCACATTCAACGACGTCGTCTCTTTGCCCTTTATGGACCCCGGGTCTGGTACAGTCCCCGAAGCAATCGCCCTAATCGTAAAAAAATATACTCATCACTTTCAGATCAAAAACAAGAAGAAGACGCAGGAGATGGACATTACATCACCTGTCGGCGCTTTTGAGAGTGTAGGAGATCTGGCATATGGGGATGTCGTGGCTGTAGGGGTTGTCGACGGCGACAATGGCCAAGTACTCTACCGACTCTCTGGTCAAACGCTTAAAGTCGACGTCTTTTATGGTGGCCTCCGGCTTCTCCACGTTTCCCACCATTCCCGTCACACAATTCTTCGCACTCTCTATAAACTGCGCCATTACAGATTAGAGAGAGAAAATTCAAAGGCTTTGAGATGTAAACGTACAAAGAGAGATGGGGTTGGGGGAGAGAGAGAGAGCAGGAAGTGGTGGGTTTATAGAAGAAGAAGGAATGGAAGGAGTAGACACGTAATAGGAGACGTGTCGATTCTCCTTGATGAAGTCTGTAAAGAATTGGAATATAGAAATGTTGAGGGTTGACTATCTTTTGATCTGTAAAATCTATGGCAATTGGCAAGTGGCAATCCCGTATTACACAGGCCATTATTCTGATGTTTAATGTACACATACACACAATCATGGTGCACAAGAAAAATCTTAAACTAATTTCACTGTCAATTAAAATTTTAAACTATAAAAAACAAATAAGATAAATATTACAGTCATATTTTTCATTAAAAAATATCTTCTGAATGTCATTAGGCGTTGGAGGACACTTAAAGCTAATCTTTGGACACCATATGATGTTGGAGGACGTCCAATAATAAGGACATCCATGTATATCCCTTTACCAGAAGGTGGATGAATGTATTTATATGACAGATGCCTATGTCTTTGCATTTACATAGACACTGACGTCTACACTAAAATGACAGACATCTACTCTCTTGAAAAGACGTTTGTTAATCTATTAACATTAATAAGAAAACCGTCTGTGTCTTTATATTTACATAGACGCAAACATATGTACTTAAAATAGTAAATGTATGCACTAAAAATAGAAGATGTTTGTACTAAATTTAAGAACGTTAAATAAGAAGACGTGTCAAATTATATTAATCTAAATAACGATTGGGCTGCAAAGTACAAGCTTTCGGTTTGAGCTCATAAATAGTTAGTTCCATTAGAACTACCAAAAGGGTTGTCTACATTTATGGATGGTAAAGCTAAATGGATGTCAAGCAATGACAACAAACATCAAAACAGAGGTTTCTTTCCGTTTAACAATCCCATCAAACGCTCCAATACCTGACCTCCTGCATCCCGCAAGCCGGAATGCCTGTATTCATTAGTCACCCACAACCTTATTCCGGCAATCTCGGCTGCCGTCTCCATGGATAGCTTGAAGCTAACGTAGACGTCTTCATAGTAAATAGCTGCTGCAACTGGTACCTGTCCATTGAAATAACTGAATTTAACTGACAAATAGGGGTCAATCGATTTCATGGACTGACCAGGCCGAACTGGACCGACGCCTTTGGTTGGTTCCCCTCAAAACGCCAGGTCTTCAATCCTCTTGACGAAAAACCGACAGAGATTGAACCAGACTTACAATATAAATACATTTTTAAGTTCATTTTTCATCTTTAAATGTAGAACTTCAAAAGATTAAATCATTGATCTTAAATTTAGATTATGCAATTTAGATATCCACTAATTAAGGTTAAAGTCATTTTTTTCTTAAAAATTAGTGGCCCATTAACAACGATCATGGAATCAGACCCAATCCAGTTCATTTTTGTCGAAAACTAGACCAGTCCATAACAGGGCGATGTCAAGCAACTTTGAAGGTTTGTCTTCTTCCTAAATAGGCTAGAAGAAAGAATGTATTTCTGAACAGCTAAGATGTTAATAAATTTGGACACAGTAATTGAGAAGAAAAAAAAAAGTTAGCAAATGGTTGACTAGAACATAAAGAGAAGAGAAAACCTTGTTATTTCGAAGGGCGTCGATGTTGTACAACTGAGGCCAATTCTCCTCCTTGGCCAGTATATGAGCAGCATCTTTCAGTGGCTTCAGGGAATGAAACTCATCAAACATCCAAGGAAAAATCATCTGCAGATGCCGAATTAAATGATTCAATACTACAGATGGATGAAACTGAATATTGAGAACCTTACAATTAGCAATTGCCAAATTTTGTTAAACTTGGTTCTTCTTCTCATTAGGAGAATCATCATATAATCAATCATAAGTGGATACATTTTAGTGCAGACCTGAACTTTTGCTAGCGCAGTCAAAACAACAGAATTGAACATAGGAGACAGATTTAAATGCGAGTCCTAAAATGGTTCTGGTACTTTTACCTTCATACATTCAGTTACAGTGTATAATATCACGTCAGAACTAATAATTTATGTTAGTAAGAGATAAATGTATAATTTTTTGAACTTTTAAATGTTCTCGAGTTGCCATTAGACAATGCAGAGCACCCAATTTCGGCATCTTGGGAGGGAGTTGAATAAATTAATGAAATCTCAAACTGCAAATCTAAAACCATGAATGAATTTGTATGGCATGGATTTTTCTTTTTATCAACAAATGCTTATGAATCATGGTTATTCTTGTTACGCTTTGATCTAACTTTTGTAAGAGATATCAGACGGCCATGTGTTATGGAATTTTAAAGAGAGGCATGCAAAATCATGAACAAACCTCTCCAGTGAAAAACACAGGGCGACCTTCTTTAACAGCCTTAATTGCATCAAGATTCCTCTCAACTTCGTCTCTTATTCTTTGAGCAGACCAACGTGATGGAGCACCCTTTCAAAATAGAAAGGTGGTAATGAAGTGAGGAAATCAAGATTATTAAAGGTCAAATTACATAAATTAATAAATTAGAAAACACAAGTGAAAAATGAAAAATAGACACCTGGCAGTATATTGATTCGTGCAGAATAAAGTACAATGGATTGGTATCCTGTTCTAACCATCTGTCAAACTGCAGTTATTTCAACCCTCGAGGTAAGCGCAAGAACAAGATTTAAAAATTTGTTTTTGCAATCCAAGATGATATAAAATACTGACAGTAGTCAAGAAATGGTAACTGATTCGTTTTGAAGCTCCTGGGACTATGATAGGATCCCATACTTTCTCAAACCTATGGTGGTTGGAACTTAATTAATATTCAATTAAAAAAAGAAAAAAAGTTCAAATATTTTGAATTTGAAAATGTAAAATGACAAAAAAAAAAAAAAAAGTAATTCTAATGCCTTACACATAATGTAGTCGCTCAAAACCAGCACTAGATCCAAGACTGGAAAGACCAAGAGTTTGTAGTCCCTTTGCAGTCAACAGGCTTCCTGATGGAAGAAGCACCTATGTAAAATCATAACATAAAAAAATAGGGTAAAGAGCAATTTGTGCCCTAACCTTTAGGGTCATTTACAAATTAAATCTTAAAAAATATTTTTTAGACAAATGGAACATTTACCTTTCTACTGGTAGTAATTTGAACATTATCACAATTTATCAGGCACATATTATATTTTCCATTTAATTATGTATTTTAACCTAAATTTTAACTCCAGCAAATTTCAACCAATTTTGAACTCTACCAATTTTTTTTCTAGCAATTGTGAACTTTGTTGAGAGATTGACAGAGTACAAAATAGTGTTAGAAATCGGCGGGGATTCAAAATTAGGAATTTGGGGTGAGTAAAAGGACAAGCAAAAGGGTATCAAACACTTCAACATAATAATACTTGGCACTAAAAAGATCATAAGAATAGACACGGTGACACCTCACCCCGCCTCCTTTGTGTTCTGCCAAGTACTCGACAACTTCTTGAACAATTTTGATATCCTGAGGGAACCGATTGTAATACTTCTCATTCTGTTTCACAACTTGTTCATAGCATGCTCTGTAGACAGAATCTGCAGTGCAGCCACTACCAATTGGGGGAATCCCTCCAGTTAAAAAAACTTGTTTCAGGCCATGAGGTGCAAAACTCAAATATGTAACGGCACAAAAACCACCATAGCTCTGCACCATAAAAGGAGGAAACTCATTTAATCTAATAGAAACGTACAGAGTGACATTCAACATTTAAAATTGTAACAATCTTTACTCTGCGAGTGAACTTATTGTAATATATGTAATCGTTTCCAATTGGATGAAAATAGCAACCTCATAAATTGTAATTTTGTTACTCTTTTTTGCTCAAAGTAAAAAGATTTTCAGATCCTCCCCACAGCACATTCGATACAATGTAATTACATTGTTTCTTATGAAAAAAAAAAACTACAATTAAAAAACAATAATATATATATATATATATATATATATATGTAGCACTGCATTTGTTAGAAACCAAAAGGCTATCTTAAACTTAAATATGACATTTATATCATGTGATCTAGATTTTAATGCAGAACATGGTCTCTCTGCTTGCTTTAATTGAAGTGTAGGGAAAAAAAGAAATGGACCAAATGATCATCTTATCACCTGCCCCAGAACCGACCAAGCTCCAGCATCAGGAACTAGATGTGCTCGAATAAACTCAGCATCATTTACTATGTTGTCCGCTCGAAAGTGTTTTAAATAGTTAGCTAATTCTTCTGGAGACTCTAATTGTGACATAGACGATAACGTCAAAGAAGTGGATAATCCTGTTCCTCGCTGCAAGAAAACTACTTCAGCAGGACAAGAGATGATAAAACATGAAGGAAATATCAGCAGTTCGCACTTAGCAGAAGCTTATCTGGAGCATTAATACAACATAGGAAAACCTTGCCTGATCCATCAAAACAACACGAAACTCTTCACATGCTTTTTGTATCCATCCACTTGATTCAGTTGGTCGGGTGCATTCGAATCCAGGCCCACCTTGTAGATATAAAAGGTATGGCAGGGATTGATCTTCCTTCCCGACTGCAACACCAATCAACATTAAGGAAGGACATCCATCCCAGCAGATACAATTAAACAGCGTGTACTCTCACTCTCATTTAAACAACGATTAACAATTAAAAAATGCACTTAACAGTTTCAGTGACAGGCTTTGATTGGAACCTTCTGCAGAAATTTAAAAAAGAAAATACATGGATGATCGATGAATGATTACATAGTTCAATACTTTTGAATTGAACAAGATCATAAAGATGTATATCGACAGAAATTTTCAAGGTCAACAGCCTTTAAATGATATTTGTTCACATCATCACTCTCTTTGATATTTTCTAATTTAGATGACCAAGAAATGGACGGCACAGAGATGCTTTCACCAGCCTGAAGCATAAAATGTTCCAAAGTCATCAAAGCAAGCAAGTCGAAATGGAAAAGAGCAGATAAACAAAGGGACTGTCCAGATGGTGGGGTTTGAGAAAATCCACCAAATAGTCAGCCTATTCATTAGGGATGACTAACAAATCAGATCAAGTACTTTGAGTAAAGGAAACAATTCCTTTCTTGCACGTTTCATTGCTCTGGACCAATAGCAATAAAAGGTAGACCAACCAATAAAACCCTGCAAAATTCTTTGATTATTTCAACGAGATTAAACAAATTTAATCTATTTTGCGTTCAACATCAAGAATGTAATCAAATCCTGTTTTTTTCCATGAATTTCAGTTAGTTGTAGAAAGTAAACATAAAAAATCACTCTTATTACACCTCAATTTTCTTATCACAATAGTAGTTAAGATCATCTACAAAACCCACAATTGACAGTGTGTACTCAGAAGTCATCAAGATCACAGTTACTACACGAAATAAAACAGCAAGTCAATGACTGAAATCAAAACTTAATTAAGAGTTCGCTTCTCAAGTAATTGCCTGCAACAATTTCACGAGCGAAAACAGAAATCTTAGGAGATGAACGACGATCTAGAGAATAATCGAGAGGTACAGTGAAGTGATGGTCACGAAGCCGGAGATCAGGCACAGAATACCACTTCCCAGCGACGTGCTCTGGTGAGGCGTCGGACGGTGTTAAATTGGCATTAGCCATGAGAGTGAAGAAGAGGACAACGCTTACGCGAGGGTTAAGGCGGAAATTCTTAGTGACCGGAGTCGGTGAAAAACTGTGATACCATGAAAACCGGAAATCTCGAAGGAGAGGGTATAAAAAAGAGGGTGGCGCATGAGATAATATCATCTTCTGTGGCGAGTGGAATAAACCGTCTATCCCATGACTTGACATTTGAGGCTTTGATATAAGTCCATATTTATATATTTTTATAAATGATAAAAATTTATAAGAAAAATGACAAATTAACCTTTGACAAGAAATTCTAAAAATCGAGAAATGTAGCGGACTTTAAAATAGTCATGAAAAATAAAGAGTTTCATGGCTACTTCAAGTTCTTATGTATATGTTTTACGAATCCAATCTTTATATTGGATTTTGACCTCTTCAACTTCAAAAGACCATAACTTTGATTTCAGGTGTCAGAATCGGCTGCAGAATATATCATATCGAAGCTCTTTCAGAGATCTATCACTTATTACTAAGTTTACCCCATGACCCCCCTTTCTCGACCCCAAAATCACGCGCATAAACCTTCAAATTTGCCATAAAAAATTTTTAGCAAGACAAACCGCAGCAGCGTCTCGGGACACCGCCGCAGTTCAGGCCAAATTTCGTCTTCTTTTCTTGGAAAACCACGGAGCCGCGGCGGTTTGTCTACGAACCGCCTGGGCTCCACATTAGCTTGTTAACGACAAACGTGACAGCAATGTTGGCTTTGTCATTTTCCTATATGTCAGTAGTTAATTTATTAGAAAATAAAGGATAGTGGTTGACTTGTCATTGATCGCAAACCACGATGGTTAATTTGTCATTTTCTCAAATTTATACGTTAAAACTAATAAATATCTTGTAACCCGTAAAAAGATAATTTATTTTTTTAACTATTCCAACATCTGTGTTCCTTCTCATTTAAATTAGAAAACATTGAACAATTATCGTAGATGAAAATATTTCTTATATTTAATATTTGCAACTTATTAAATCTTTCGAGTATAATATTATTTGCTTTGAGTCGAAATCCGTATGATTTTATGTTTAAGATTAGCCCAAAATGCGTTGTAATAAGTAAGAACGAGAACTCTACTTATAAATTACTCACTTTTCACTTTCCCAAACGATGTGGAATTGTGCACTCTCACTAATATGAATTGAGCCCTCATAATTTACAGAATTATGGATGGTTCTTGCTTTTTCCCGCAAAGTTTTGCATAAAGAATTTCTCGCAAAAAAAAAGTTTTATGGAGGCAAGATAAGATTAATTTGAGATCAAGCAAAACTCATAATTTTTCTGAAATTTCTTCTCGTTCGTCCATAATAAAATTTTCAATTGCGATTTTTTCATAGTAAGTTCTAAGAATATTACAATGTTCACTTGAATTTTTTGATGGGCAATGTGTAATTTAGATCATTTGCAAAATTAGACCTTAAAATTAATTGTGCCGATAAATCAAAACTCGACCTCCTAGTTAAATTACGCACATGTCCCTTTCTATTTACAATTTTGAGACCATATGAAGAAGAATTACGATTCTTATGGCCACTGATAGGCTGCAGAATTCACCGTAGTCTAGAATTCCGAAGTTGGCTATGGCTGCATCGTGCTTCAATGTTAGGCTATCAAGAGGCAGCACGGTAATGCTGCTCTTCTCGACTACAAATCGGGCACTAACATGGCTTTGACGAACGATCGGTAACAAAAGAAAAGCAGGGAGCTTTTGGAGAAATCCCATGCAAGACGACAACTTGGCTTTCATTTACGGCAAAAAATCAGGTGTGTTGATGGGTTTTTTTTTCTATCTCCGACGTCGCTTGCTTTTGCAAGGAGAAGATGGAGAGAAAGAAATGGAAATTGACCAAGCAACGATGGCAGTGTTCTTTTTCGTTGAGTTTCTTGGCGACCAAATGGATTTTTCATGTTCAAAAGAGCTCAATCCTCCATTTTTCCAAATCTCGAACTCATAAAAAAGTTTCGAGAAAATCAATTTCCCAAACGCATGACTCTAAAAAAAGACGCATCCTGGTTCTGGTTCTGGTTCGCTGGAGATTGCAGGGAGATGCCTTGCCGGAGATCGCTCCTTGTGGTTTGCATCCACACTGAAAAGGTTGAGTTGGGCTTTGTGCGGTGGTATTAGGTCTGGACTGTACTGAGTTGGGCTAGATGGAGTGGGTTGGGTCTTGACCGGGGCTAGATGGGCTTTCTCCATGGTGGTCGAGTTGGGCCCAGTTGTGATAGAATGAGTCGAGGTGGGCTGGCTGTCAAGATGGGCTAGGCTAGATCGGTTGTACTAGATTGGGTCGGTTGTGTTTGGCTGGGCTGCAGTAGACTGGGTCGGGTTCATGCTAAGTTCTGTTGGGTCAAAGTGAGCTGGGTTGTTCGAAATGAGCTGGCCTGCACTGCAAAAGAATGGTCTGGGTTAGGTGGCTTTGTTCAGATTAGGCTGCATCTGAAAAATATGGTATATAGTGAACTGGGGTGTTATGGATTGGACTAAGCTGGGTTGTACTTTACATGCGTTATAATGGATTGGCCTAGGTTGGATTAGGCTCTAAGCACAAGGTTGGGCTGGTTGCGTTAGGCTAGGCTGGGATGAGGCTGGGTCAGGTTTGACCAGGGTGGCTAGGTCGACTCAGTTGTGCTAGCCTGCGTCAGGGTGAGTTGGCTGAATTAGGATGGGTTGGGTTGGGCTGGGTGTGGTCAATTGTATTAGGGTTGGTTGGTTGTGCTTGGCTGGGTGTCACGGTCCTACTTTCAAGAGACTTAAGAGAGACCGTGCGGCACTCGTTGTTAGGGAGAACAACGAGTCAGCCCACGAGCAGTGCCAAAGGCACCAATTACCCACGACGTTAGAACGAGCTTTGTGTCTAACGAGCGAGCAGTAAGCGAGCGAGATTAATCGAAAAGAGCGTCATTGAGCATAGTGAGCATAGTTTGTATGTAAAAATCTTTATCATTGATTGTTAGCAAATTACATTGGGTAGGGGGTTGTCACACCCAAATTTTTCGACCCGCGGAATTGGTACGAAACGTGTGATGGCGCCGAAGTCCCACTCCGACCAGCCTTCCCAAGCTCTTGCTCGTTGTGAATACAAGAACTTCACCCACAATTGTCGCCTTTTTGTAATGATCCGATCGCTTTACGGGAGTCCCACTCCCAACCCGTTCTTTCTATTCTCAATAAAAGAACCAAGGAATACACTTTCTCCAAGGAACACCACACAATGCACAAGGATAGATCCACCTTTTTATTATGGATCGAACTCCCTTTGCTTGGTGCCTCAAGGTCACTATTTATAGACTAAGTTATCCATCTAATCTCCTAGATTACAAAATGGTGACTTGTCTTCATCTCATTGGCTGAGTTTTGTCATCCTCCTCGATGGCTTCCTCTCATTGGCCGAGTCGCATCATCCTCATCGATGGCTCCTCCCATTGGTCGAGTTGCATCATCCTCCTCGATGGCTCTCTCCCATTGGTCCGTGTTGTGTCATCCCGGATAAGCCAATTTGAATGTTTGAATCCCCTGGATAACATTCAAATTCGAAAAGGATAAGACACATCATCTCCCGGGTGTGGCGTGCTCCCATTGGTTGGCTTCAAGTGCATCTTGGCCCCACATGGATTTGCTGCTTTAGCTGCGGACACATAAGCTTGAGATCCATCATTCTTGGATCGGATCTTATCCAAGTTTGAAATTCAAACTTGGAGCCTCATCCTCGCGGCCCAACGCTGGCGCGGCCCAGCGCGCTGTCTGAAGCCCGGACGGCTTTGTCCAGCCGCCACTTTGTCCCGATTAAAACCATCCTTTGTTCGAACTAATTTGTCCGAACACAATGCACGCCCAACATGCATTTGGGGAGGCCTCCCGGAAGCCTCCCATCGGGCCTAGCCCATTAGGCCCCATGAGAAAAGGGGCGTGACAGGGGTCTACGTGCAGTCATGCCTCTCCCCCTAAAGAGCATTCTGGATCATTCCCACCATGGCAGGAGTAAACATACTACGGTGGTGAGGAGTCACTTGCCCAAAATAGAAATAAAAGAAATACAAAGGAACTACCAAAATAGAAAGAAAACTACTCTAGCATGGGCGGCCATGGACAACACGTCCTGGACAAGCCCGGATTCTAACATCCTCCCCCATTTGAGCTGTTGACGCCCTCGTCAACTTGTCTTCAGCTTGAACTCTTCAATCTTCTGCGTAGCATCTTCCAAGTTTTTGGCTTTCTCCCAAGTAACTTCGTCGTATCCAAGTCCCTCCCATCTGACAAGATACTCTGTGCGTAGGCGGCGACCTGTCTTGACACTTCGATCTGCTAGAATTTCTTCCACTTTGCTTGGACGCCTTGATTTGCTTGAACGCCCGGATTCTAACACTGGGCTACCAAGAACTAGGTTGGGTTTGGTTTGAGATCTGTTGGGTCATTTTGGGCTGGGTTTGGTCCGGTACTCTAGGTTAGAACTACGCTAGACTAAATTGCACTGGTGTGGTGTTTGGGTTCAAACTGGGCTATGTTTTGACAAATCAATAATCAGCTGATTTGAATGGGCTGGGCTTTGCTGCATTTAACTGGGTCGAGTTTGGGATGAGTTCAATTGTTTTAGAGTGGGCTAGGTTAGGTGTTGTAACCTAGGTTCGAACTGGGCTAGTCTGGATTGAAAAAGAATGGGCTGGGTTAGGGACTTTGTTCATATTAGGCTGCATATTAACAAAGATAAGCTAGATTGAACTGGGTTGTCATGGATTAAACTTGTAACACCCTAACTTTTTATTTTTATCGGGGTATTACGAAAGATGCATTCATAAGAATTCCATTTATTGAGATTAAATGGAATTTACTGTAATTAAAATAAATAGTAATTTAATGAATTTAAATTATAATGTTTGAGATTAATTTAATGGTTTTAGATTAAGGAATTAATTAGGATTTATTGGGATTAATTGAAAGATAGAAATAATAGGAAATTAGAATAGAAAATTTAATAAGGAGATGTAGAACCAGTTCGGTTGTGTGGTTTGGTCTGGTTCACTGGTGATAGGTAGGATTGGTTTTTTTAAATTAAAGATGAAAAAATTAATAAGGGGAAAATGTAGTGAGGAGACAAGATGGAGAGAACGACAGTGAGCCCGAGAAAAAGAGGACCAGACGAGCGCCGATGTGTGACGACAAACGGCGACGGGCGTTCGAGGCGGTGGCTGGCAATGGGTGGCTGGCTCCTGGCGTGTGAGTGGTTTGGCGAACGGCGAGCAACGATTGCGGGCTATCTAGGGCTTGGAATCGGAGCTTGGCGTTTCAGCGAATCACAATTAGTAGGGCTTCGGATCGCGATCGACTGGAGCTTGCGGTCCAGCTCGTGGTTCAGTTCAACCGATCCATCCTCTATTTTCTTGCCTGACGGTTTAGTTAGAATCTGAGAGGCAGAGGCGTGGAGTCTGATCCGAAGAATCAGCTTCCATCACTGATATCATGGGATAGCTTGGATAGTTGTTACAACATTTCAAATTTTGTCAATTGTGTATAAATACAGAGGAGGGTGATGGCAGAGAGTGGAAAGCTCTCGGGTAATTCTCCTTGAGGCTGAGGGTGTCTTGGAGCTGTTGTTTTGCTGGAGTGAGCTGAACCGTGAGCTGTTGGAGCTAGGAGCCATGGAGTTGTTGTCCCTGCTTGGTTTTCTTCAAATGGTAAGACTTATGTGTGTCTTGGCCATGTGGAGGCCTTACACCGCAAGTGTGTGTGTGTGAGTGGTAGAGTTTACATGTTTCTATGCTTGTTTGTTGATTATTTATGTTACACTATAATTACTAGTTAGTTAGGTTGATGATGGGAATGCTTGTTGTTACTGGATGAAATTCTATTGTGAATCATTGGTTGTTTTCCTTGTTGTTTGTTATTTCCTTGAGTTGATAGTGTAGAATGCTAGATTATTAGGATGCTTTGTGACATCTCCTTGCTGCTCCTCCATTGTTAGCATGTATGTTCTTCTATGTTTGGATGTTTGTGCTTTGGTGTGCTTTTCTCTGATGATGGTTCCATTTGTTGAGTTCCGTCTGAAGATAAGTCTTTGAGCATTCTACTTGATTTGAATGTTTATAACCAGTGAAATTAACTAGCAAATGAGCATGTTTTGCTGCCTTATTTTTTGACATCTCGCTGTTGTAGTAGTCAATTAAGAGCATGATTTGTGTTTATTTTCTGCTGTGTTATTAGCCTTTGAAGGAGCATATTTTGCTGTTCTAAATTTAATAATGATATTGCAGATTATGTTTGTCGAAAAGCACGATTCGCTGTTTTGTTTCATCATTATTACTACTATTATTGCTGTTAAGAAGCATGATTTGTAGGCATGATTCGCTATTTCACCTTATGATTAATTACCGTTGTTTTGGTCATTCGAAAGCACAACCCGTAGTCTTATGAAGTTGTATATCACTGCTATTTTGTTAGTCGATTGAACACATGATTAGTGTCTATGCCCTGCTGTCATATAGTCGCTTTAGAAGTATACTTCGCTGTTTTGTTTTCCATACTTTGCTGCTGTATATAATCGTTTAAATCGCATGTCACGCTGTTCTACCTTGACATTTTACTACTGTTTATTTCCGCCTTAAGAAGCATATTTCCGTTACTTTATTTCGATAATCGTACGCTACTCTATGTTGTCATGCTCGTTCCGTTGTTTAGCTTGTTGCTGTATAATTTTGTTACGCTTAATACCATGTAAACTGTTAGCCATTTCAATTGTAATCGATAATTAAGCATGCTATTGATTTCTACTATTCTTTAAGCATAGTCAAGCTTTGTTGCATTTAGACAAGTGTGCTTAGCTAATTTTAATTAACCATTTTGCATGTTCTAATGATTGATTGTAAAAATATTCCCAATAATTGATTTTTTAAAGTTGTTCCATATGTAATATCCTAACTTTTTAAGTGAGATGACTATCGGGGTATTACCAAGAACGTATTCGTTAAATTATATATTATAAAAATAATCGTAATCTTACATAATAACAATACATTAAATTATAAAATATTGGATTAATATAAAGAATTAAATGAAATATATATATATATATAAAATAAAATGAAAAGAAGAAATGGCAAAAGCCATTTCTTCTCTGGAAGGAAATCGACGAGAGGGAGAGGGAGAGCCGACGACGGCGAGAGACGAGAGGCGGACGGGCGAACGGCGGGGCTTCGCTCGCGGTGAGGGTTCGACGGATGGGTGGCGCGGTGCGTGTGGCGAGCAGCTGCGTGCTGCGAGGTGCCGAGCTAGAGCTAGGGCTGGGAATCGGGATTTCCGCGGTTGCGATTCCGGCGGAGTTTTCTGGCGAAAAATTACAGTACATTTGGTCAATTCCTTCCTTCTTCTTGGCATTCTGGTGATCGTGTGTTGCAGGGAGCTATCGGCAGTGACGTTTCACTTTCGGCAAGGAGGATTCTCGCGATGGGCAGGGGCGATTTTAGGTCGGGTTGCGCTCGGGGTGCTCCAACCCGAGTATGTCCAAACTCGATTTGACCCGGTTCGGGTTGAGCCATTTGCTGCCTGGAGTGAATTTTCCACATTGGCCCCCTTCCAGCTGTGTTCTGTCGACACTAACGATGGGGAGCAGGTTGGTTGAGGAAATTAAGAGGGAGACATCCCTCATCAAGATGCCTGCAGAAGAAATTAAAGAGGCTGTCGAGAGGAAGAGGCATAAATGGACTCATGGGAATGACTAAGAGCGGAATGGTGAACTGAGGAAGCCGAAGGTTGGAGCTGCTCTGGATGCCCTGTGTTTTGGTGATGGCTGAGAAGGGATGGTGAGACTCTGTTATTTTGGTTGCTGTCTGTGACGTGTGATTTTTGTTCTGGACATAACCTGTGTTGTTGGATGATAAGCATATGGATTTTAGTAATTTACTAATGAATTGGATTGATGAAAGCGTTAAACTGTTAGATTTGGGTCAATACTCTTTGATGGTTGGATGAATATGTTGGATCTTCATTTTGGAAGTTAATTGCTCTATTGATAATTGTTCAGCTACTTGCGTTATTTCCTTGTGAAGCCTGTGATTCTGAGTTGAGAATGGTTAAGCTAAGTGTTTAAAACCCTTATTATTGTGTTATTTCTTGAACTTGTGAAAGGTTTTGTGTTAATTGGAAAAGTTACATTCTGTTAGTAAGGAAGAAAGATGAGTAAATGTAGTTCTCTAATATGCTGATGGTTATCATGTTGGATGATCTGATTAGATATGATAAGCTGTTGGTTATTGTCTGGACCTATTTCTTTGTGAGTGTGGATCTTTTGGATGCTGGTTATGGTGGTTTAATATAGAGTTTATTTGATAATGCTCTGTTGGTATTTCAAAAGCCTAACTAGGTTAATGAAGAATATGTTGGTTTAATTTAGTAAAAGCATGAATTAATTGGAGAAATAGGAAGTGTAAATTAATGTTGGATTAATTTATGCATGTTGGTTTTGGTTTCGGTTCACTAATTGGAATAAAGATATCCTGGGAATTGAGTAAAATCATTTATGACTCGATTCAGATATTGTTATTGGGCTTTGATTTACGGGCCAATAATTTATGGATAGAATCTTGTTAATTTTCGCTCTACGTTAAGCTTAGTTTCTAGACGTTATTGATTGATTAAGCCCAGTTATAATTAACAAAACGGTTTTGTTTAGGAAACTCTAGTAAGCGACGTATAAGAATTAAAGATAGAAAAAGACGACGAATGATTAATTGATTTGATTAATAATTAAAAGTTATTAAATTGTGAAGGTACAAAGAAGAAGAGAAGAAGAATAACGGCTAAACGTTAATGCACATTAAAGCTTCGAGGTAAGGAATGAGTTATCTTGGCCTTGTGCCCTACACCCAAGTAAAGTGTGTGTGAGTTGTTTCGTGGTTTGATTTCTGTAATGTTTATAGTTATCCTTGGTTTTACTGAATGATATAACTCTCACGTTTTCCATTAGTTGCTGAAAGTGCTTGTTAAGCTTGAATGAATCAAATGAATGATAGTTGAAATGAATGAGAAATGAGAACGGGTCCTAGACAGAATTCTAGTGACATTAAATAGGAAGAAGAAGTTAAGATGTTAGAAAAGACTATGTTTCTTTACAGATTTCTATTGCAGTTATATAAATGGCGAGAAAGTTACTGATTTCTATAGTGTGTCGTTAAGCATACAGTCTATTCTAAATGTTTATAAATGTTATCCCTTTGCTTGCCGTAAGTATACTTAGAAGTTTTGTTCTTTTCAGTTATGGAAAAGTATATGCAAACATGATTAGTTCTAGTTTACTGCCGTTTTCTATTAAGGTATTAAGAAGCATATAGAAGCATGTTTTATGTTAGTTATCGTTGTTTTACTTACTGTCTATAGCATGATAATTGTTTCTCGCTGTACTCGATTTAGAAGCATGCTAGCGGTCATGGATTTGCTGTTAGTCGGTTGTTAAAAAGCATGTGTAGTTTGATTTGATAATTGGTCCTAATCTAATATAGTTTATGTGTTGTATATTGTCCATTAAAAGAGCATGTTAGTATATGGTTTCTGTTGATTAAATTGAGATGAGAGCAAGAATGAAATGTGAACTACGACGATGTGAAAGGTTAACTAAACAAACGAAGAAAAAATGTTTAGTTAACTAAACAGACGAATGAAAAAGGTTTAAAGAGTTAAGATGCATGAACATTGCAAGTTGTTTCAGATTCCACTGTTTTCTTTAAATGAGGATTTTGAATTAGTTAATGATAAATAACTTGACTCGTAAATATTACTTCTTGTCTAGCTTTCGTGTATATAGATTCATTTATTAATAGATTTTATTGCCTTATTGTATTCGTTCGCTGTTACAACTGAGTAGACATATGTTTTCAATTGTGCAAGTTCATTTAAATATGTTTATTTCAATGCATTTCAGTTTCCGTTAATGTACGTTATAATATATATGTTTCAGGTTAATAGAAACCAAGTAGAGGTAACCTTCGGAATGGTACCCACATGCATGAGTGAGGAAAAAGAAAAGAACCCTAAAGGCGGATATATGCCGGAAAACGAATGAACCCTAAAGGCGGGTATATGCCAGAAAAAGAAAGAACCCTAAAGGCGGGTATATGCCGGAAATAAGGAGTTGGAGTAGATGGGTAGTCTGGATTTAGCCTAGCTGCTAGGTTACACCCTTACCAAGTCGGGAAAGGGACTAGTATGCACACAGGAGGTTAGAATCCGAACAGCTATGTCATCTTATAGGAAAACCTTCAATCTCTAGCTCGATGTACGAGTTAAGAACGAACGAAGAAAACGAATGTAATGAAAGAAGTTGGTTTGGGTGGCCCCCATTCCAAGAAAAACTAAAGAGAGAAATGCATAAATTGTTTTCCCCCATCTCCTTACTGAGCGTAAGCTCACGTCCTTACTTGTGGTGTAGGTACAATGACGAACAGATAGTAAACGGATAAGAAGTAAATGAGAAACGTATAACGAGGCAGAGATGGATGATTTCGCACGCACAAGATTCGGGCTGGCAAGGCAAAGATAAAGGAAAGTAAACAATGATGAACCAACGAAACTAAAGAAAAGCAAAAGGTTATGAATTAACAATTTAATTTTCAAGTTTTATTTGATAGATGTAATGTTTGAATGTTTCAGTAATTCTTTTGAAAGATTTCTTACGTTTCCTCTATGATTTACAAAGGACTATTTATAACGTTTTTGCAAGAATTTAAATAGAATGTTTTAGTAATTCTTTTGAAAGATTTCTTACGTTTCCTCTATGATTTACAAAGGACTATTTATAACGTTTCTGCAAGAATTTAAATAGATGATTTTAACGCTTCCGCATATGTATTAATTTCACAACGAGTTTTAAGAAAGAGTTAGTAGCGATTCGGATTTTCGCACTCTGATTTATGTCAAAAAGAAAATTTAAATTTTTACGCATTTTAATGATTTACGAAAATCGGGGTCGTTACACCATATGTTTCTTTTTATAGTGCTCTACATGATACGTGGATACACCTTGTTTTCCTTATGCATTTTGTATTATGTCATTTTATTGTTGATATTGCCTTGTATAATTCCTCTGTTGATATGGTTGTCTTTGTTCCTTGGATTCTGTTAGGTCTATTGTGAATTAATCCATTGAGCATGATAATTATTCAATGTAAATATAACTAGTGTAAATAATTAGTCTTTCAAGCATGATTATCAAACTTTTAATGAGATTAGTATATTGTTCTTTAAATTAAACTTCTCAAGCATTAACATATTGTTTTGCTTAATCTATTGTATGGTTTGAATTGTCCCTTGTATTTACTTTTAGTCTTAGGCATCATAACGATAGAAACAATTAGGAAAGACCACCACAGGGTAGCTACACGCTTTGAGTGAGGAAAATAATTAACCCGTCCCATATCAGGATCAAAAGATCAATTAACATAATTAATTAGAAACCATAGGATTTCCCTAATCCATGCTCCACGTACGAGCTATTCATAAAATACGTAACTATTCTCAATATACGTAAATAAAATATTGGCTTGGGGCGGACTCATTCCAAAGAATTAAAGAGCGGCATCTCATATGCATAAACTCATTCTCTTACTGGGCCTTAGGCTCACGTCTTACTTGCTGTGTAGGTACACGTACGCGCGAAGTACTCGAGTAAGTGAAGAACCAATTGATGAGGGATTTGCATGCGCGAGCTTGTGGTTGGCCAGACTATGTAAAGTGAGAGACAGTTTATTTGTAATTAAATTTAGTTTTCTCTTCTAAATTGTAATAAGATGTCTAGTTTATTTTCTTTAAATTATTTACGCTTCCGCAAATGTTTTAGTTCTGAAAAGTTTTAAGTGTTCTAAACGGCCCGGCTTGCACTCTTATATGTTTTTCTCAAAATTTACCGCATATTTTTAATGTATGAAAATCTGGGTCGTTACAAAACTAGCATGGGTTGTATCGGCATGTGCAATAATAAACTGGGATGAGTTGGATTAGGGGTGTGAAACCGATATGAATCGATGAATCGAATTGGAATCGGTCAATTTGGTTCGGTTTAGATTGGTTATGCACATTCTATACCTGATTTTCAGTTCAATTTGGTAAGAATTTCTGTTCGGTTTGCTATTTTGCAAAAACTGGCAAGACCGAACCGAACCTACTGACTCGCGAGTCACGCAAAGACCAAGTGCCACTGCCGTCTGTCAACCCTCAAAATTCGCCCGACTCATGTCTCGTCTTTACCCTCTCCCTTTCGTTTGATTCTGTGCCCAACTCACAAAGACCAACACTCAAAATTTGCCCACGGCAAGTCGGTGGTCGATGCTCTGCTCACGTCACTCGGCGCTCACAGCTTGGTCCCTATTGTCCGGCACAACACCACCGCGTGACAAGACATGCACCCTTCCAAACCGCACGACACAACTAGGGGTGTGCATCAACTCGTTTGGTGCTCTCGTTCCTTCCAGCTTCCGGCTTCCAGCCTCGGCCTCTCGGTTAGGACCAGGTATGATCGACTCTCCTCCCACTCTCACTATTAAATAATTTTCTCTTAGTCTGTTCTTGATTGAAATAATTTTCTGTTTGACTTGTTGAAATTGTTGAAAGATTTGTGGAATTATTGAAATTGTTGAAATAATTGCTGGAATTGTTGAATGAAATTGCAGGAATGGTTGAATTTGTTGAAAGAATTACTTAAATTTGCTGGAATTGTTGAAATTGTTGAAATAATTGTTGGAATGGTTGAATGAAATTGCTGGAATGGTTGAATTTGTAGGAAAAGTTATTGGAATTGTTGAATTACTGGAACTGTTGATGGTCTTGCAATTTGGTTACTGATTCTGTTGTATTTGGTTTAATGTTCCATGGTTTTGTTAGGCTAAGTTTTATTTTGATGATGACTAAAATGATGTTTAATTTAATAAAATCAATAAGTTGTATTTTATCGACCTAACCCTAATTTTGAACCACCTCATCGGCGATTTCCGGCGACCCCTCCGTCTTGTCCTTCGATTTCTGGCAATTATTTCCTGTCCTTCGTCGCTCCAGCTCTGTCTCATCATTTTCGTCCCTTCAATCCGCCTCCAGAATGTCTAGGCGAACCGGAAAACGCATTAGGTGAGGTAAATCCTCTCAGTCTCATTCAGAAGATTTTTCTCCCCGTTTGTTTATCAATGCTGGATGCAAGGCTAGATTTGACGAAGATTATAAGTATAAACCACTGATTTTATCTCAGAAAATCTCTTGGAATCGTTTAGAAAATTTGAATTTAGAGAGACTTTACAAATTGATGGGGTTATTTCAGCTTTTCGATTTTGACTGTCCCTATTCTGAAGATCCTATCTGAATATTTTATTCTGACCTTGAATATAGTCCAAGACCATTAAAAGTGACTAGCATGGTGTATGGCAAACACACTTGTTTAACTCCCAACCACATCAATTCTTTATTCGATTTCGAGCGAGGTTCGGGATGTGAGGAATTCTATACGAATTCGAGGGATTCGTCTTTTATGCATTCTTATGCTGATATAGATTTCTTATGGTGGATTCTTAAAGATTCAGAGCAAGGTTTCTTGATCAAACCTAAGGCACGAGATTTGAATGTTAAAGCCGTGTGATTCATCACAGTTTATCATATAATTTGGTTCTGAGAGATGGTCACCGTGACAATGTCAGTTGTATGGACCTTTATGCGCTCAAGCACATTTATGATCATCAGCTGTTCAATATTGGCTATATTATTCTTCAAGTGATGATCGAAACCGCCGGGAGCAACTCTCGATCCTTACCCTACAATCTCTTGTTGATGAGAGTTTTTCAATCTCAAGGTGTGCAAATTCCTGATTCGGTGCCCAAACTTCCCCTCCGTTCAGTGGATACTTATTCCGTGCACACATTGGCACATATGGGTTTTACCATGGGTGATGATGGTGTGTGGGTGGCTAGAGCACCTAGGGCTGCCGTCCCAGCCCAAATATCGAGTTCTGATGATGATGACGATGCCCCAATGCCCAATCCAACTGCTTTAGCCAGCCCATCGGTTCCTCCCTTTTCTTCTGGACCATCAGCGCATACCTCCTCCTCTTCTGCCACCTATCCAGCTTCAGTTGAAGAGCGACTAGATTTATTGAGAGGTTATTTCTTATCTTTTCAAGATAAATGTATTGCTTTTTACTCTGAGATTCGGGAACAAATTCGCTTGCATCACGAAGAGAACCTCGCGTTCCAATTAGATGTCCACTCAAAATTGGAAATACTTCAACGTGGAGTCACCGAAGTGTCGAATGCGATGTATGGCACCCAATTCTTCAGTGAGCATAACATTCCTCCTGAGTCCAATGATGTTCCTCATGCCCCTAATGATGATCCTCCTGCAGACACTACTTAGCTTTAGTCCTTAAATTTTGTAAAAATACATTAACTCCTGTTTTAGTCATTTAGATTACCTCTAATCTCTGTCATATTTTTTTTGGTATGTTTTGAATACTGCATAATATCTTTTAAATGTGAATACTGTTTTGGGTATACTGTAAACTTATGCAGGAAATTATGGCTTTGTTGGGAAGTGTATAAACAAAGGAAACCATGCCAAAATTTTTCAAAACTTCTCTCTTTTTCTATATCTATTTGCTATTGTTCAAAGGAGAGAAGAATATGGATTTGTGCATAAAGATAGGGGGCAAAACTTAATTTTAACCATGAATTCATCTATGGAGTTTGTCAATTGATACTTATTTGGTTTTTAAAGTTGGATGACTCATAATTTTGGTTGATCTTCTCTCAATATATCCATATTGATAATCTTATAGGGGGAGAAATATTAAGTTGTTGATCATTGCTCTGAGAGGGAGAGCAAAAAGTTTTCAAATTAGAGTATATCCCCAATAGGTTGTTGTGAATCACATAGAGGGAGAGATAATTGAATTGATTTTGATTTTACACATTGGTATCTCGCTTAGAAATCTCTTTTGAATTTACAATTGGTATCAATACTTTGCAAAAATGATTTGATTTTAACTTTGGATCTACAATTGGTATAAATCTATGAAAAACTTGTTTTGCATCTAATTGTGAATCATCAATTGATATCCTTAGTTAATTTCTTAACTCTTACATTGGTATCACTTGCTAGAACTTGACAATTTGGTTACAATCATTGGTTCGTAAGTGGATTTTATTTTCTACATTTAATATCTCATTCTTGAATCCCATTTTGTTTTGATATCTATTACTTGGCCCTAAATACATAATTCTCTCACATGCATTTATATGCTTAATGGCAAAGAGGGATGATATTTTTTATTGAATTGTGATTGTGGATGCTAAGATTGGTATCTTATCTTTTACCACTCATTGAACTTTAATATTGGTATCTCTCCAATGAATCTTGTATGCTTAATTGAAAAAGGGGGAGAAGACTTTTTGTTAGAAATCTTTGTGATAGTGGTTCCTTACAATTTGGTATCTTATTTTTAACCACAACTTAAAATTGAATGTTAATGTCTGATTCCCACCCTTGTTTGATTTTGTGGATAGATTCTTTGATTAAGGGAGAGAACTTTATTTTTGGTAGAATTAATTGTTAAAACTATTGTTGAGATTGTCTTTGGCTTCTAATACATATTCCCTAAATTTATTCTTGTTGTTCATGTTCAAGGGGAAGAATTTTTTAGATTGATATTTTGATAATCTTATTTTGATCACATTTCTTGATTGTGTTTGGACCCCCTCCCCTAGAATTACTTTTTGATTATGACAAAAAAGGGGAGAATGATGTATAAGTTGTGATATATTTTAGGGGGAGTTTTGTAGCATGTTGCATAGATTAAATTGGTTGATAAATTGCATAACTTACTTGGAGAAATCTAATATGCAATAGTTATATGCAAATACTTAGTTTTAGGGTAAACAACTTATTGGATTTTGTCATCATAAAAAATGGGGAGATTGTTAGCATTTTTGTTAGGCTAAGTTTTATTTTGATGATGACTAAAATGATGATTAATTTAATAAAATCAATAAGTTGTATTTTGTGTTATTTTGATATTATTCTTAATATTTTATGATTAATATTTATATCCATATTTATTGAAAATACCCTCAAAATGGGTATTATTAATATTCTAACAAGTTAATCTAAGTCCATGTAGGGAATACAAATCGTTTCAGGACTTAGAAAATTCAAGAATGTGAAAAAGAGCAAAAGGTCGACGAACAGAACAAAAGGGTCGACCCTGTCATGCATTTACGAAAGAAAGGGTCGACCGCACGGTCGACCACGAAATGGACAGATTGCTTTAGAATTTCTGCATGAAGGAAAGGGTTAGCCGCACGATAGGTATATTTTAACTGTCAAATCTCAACGGGCAAAATTCCAATGGCTAGTTAAAAGGGTCAACCGTTTAGGGTATAAGGTCGACCGTTTTTGCAGTGTCTATAAAAATGATATCACTCCAAGCTCTCCACAACTAACGATCGAATATTCGAGGCGAAGCCCTGCAGAAATCAATACTTGGATATTACCCACTGTGAGCTATTATTGTACATCCAATTCTCCCCACACT
>CM039469.1:3662352-3684845 GCA_022433065.1 Begonia loranthoides
CGTAAACAGGCCCGTTGCGTGATGACGCCCCTCTCTATAAGCGTATATCGATCCTTCAGGTTTGTTTTAATGATTCTACATTTTGTTTTATCCTTTTGGAAAGGAAAACATTAATGAAACTATAGAGGTTCCTACTATTAACTCTATTACCGGATAAACCACGAGAAAAAAAAAAACCAAAAGTTTGGAATCATTTTACTATGATTAAAAACACTGATCAAAGCAACCCTACAATGAAATGTAATCATTGTTCACAAACATATGCATGTCAAACATCGAAGAATGAGACATCAAACTTGAAAAAACACATTAGTAGTTGCAGAAAATTGTTGGCAAGTGTGGATATAAAGAAAAAGACTTTAAGCTTCCAAAATATGGTTAATATGGGATCAAATCTGTCATGTTTTAGTGTTACAACTTATTGAGAACTACTTGCACATTAGTAGTTGTAAAAAATTGTTGGCAAGTGTGGATATGAAGAAAAAGACTTTAAACTTCCAAAATATAGTTAACATAGGATCAAATCCGTCATGTTTTAGTGTTACAATTTATTGAGAACTACTTGGACAAATGATTATTATTGATGAATTGTCTTTGAAGTTTGTTGAAGGAGAGAGTTTTAGAGCTTATTCTCAATATGTGCAACCGAAATTTGTTGTACCTTCTAGAACTACGATTGCACGAAATATTGTTAGTATGTATGAGAAAGAAAAAATCAAGTTAAAAGAATACTTCAGAAAAACATCTCAACGAGTATACTTGACTACTGACACATGGACTTACATTCAAAAATTGAATTACATGGTTTTAACTGCTCATTATATTGATAGTGGTTGGACCATGCATAAAAAGATTATTAAATTTTGTTTGATTTCAAATCATAAAGGTGAAACGATTAGTAGAGAAGTAGAAAGATACTTATTTGAATGAGGAATTGAAAATGTTTTGACTATCACAGTTGATAACGCTTCTTCTAATGATGTTGCAATTTCATATTTGATCAAAAGTGTTCAAAATTAGAATGAATTAGTTTTGAATGGGGAACACATGCATATGCGATGTTTTGCACATATTTTGAATTTGATTGTATGTGATAGTTTAAAAGATCATCAAGAATCTATCACGAGAGTATGTAGAGTAGTGAAGTACGTTCGATCTTCACCTACAAGACCACAAATTTTTAGGAATTGCGTTGAAAATGTTAAGATCATGTGCAAAAGTAATGTTTCTCTTGATGTGTCTATAAGATGAAATTCTACATATTTGATGTTAAAAAGCACTGAAAATTTTGAAAAATCTTTGAGAAGTTCAGAGAAACTCATAGTCATTATCTTGTTGATTTTGGTGGAGAAAGACATTCCACGATAGAAGATTGAGTTAATATTTGGGAACTTATCAAGTTTTTGAAGAGTTTTTATAATATGACTGTAATTGTTTCTGCCGCATCGCATTGTACTTCAAATATTAATTCTAGTAAAGTATGTAATTTTAAAATGATTATTCAAGAATATGCTAAGTGTAATAATGCATTATTGAGGAAAATGACCATTGGAATGCAAGAAAGTTGACAAATATTGGGGGAGTTGAGATAAAATTAATTTCTTGATGTATGTGACGGTTATGTTAGATCTCAGATGTAAAAAAATAGTTTTTGAAACGTTGTCTTATCATGTTAGTTGATAATGATAAGACAAACGATTTGATCAGCCAAGTAGAAAAAAATTGTAGTACAAGTGTTGCAACAACGTCTATAGTATTGAGACAAATGAGTAGTTTGGCCCACAACAATGTATATGAGATGTTTTGTAGCCGTCATGAAAAGCAAGATGTTTCAAATACTCGGGCAGAACAATGTGGAAATTGAATTCGTTGAAATTTTCAATTTTAAGCAAATTGACAAGAGATGTATTGGTTATTCCTATTTCAACTGTTGATTCGGAATCAGCTTTTAGTATTGGAGGACGGGTACTTGATTCATTTCACAGTTCTTTGTCCCCAAAGACTGTCGAGATGCTTATTTGCACTCAAAGCTGGATTCGATCATCAAAATATCAATATGTCAACTTTAATGATGTAGTAGATGATATTGACAAATTTAAACAAGGTATGTTTCATATTTTCTTTTTCTATTCCTTTACATTTCTTTTATTAATTACTATTTTTTATATATATTTTTTGAATTTATATTTTTCAGAGCTTATATTAATTAATGGAAATGATGAAGTGAACTAGTCGAAACTTAATAGTGACGACAACTTAAAACAAGTAATATATATATATTTTTTGAATTTATATTTTTCAGAGCTTATATTAATTAATGGAAATGATGAAGTGAACTAGTCGAAACTTAATAGTGACGACAACTTAAAACAAGTAATATATATATATTATTTTTTTTGTAATTACTTTCTTTCAAATAATTTATTTAAAATTGTATTTTTTTTTGTGCAGTTTATATCAACTGAAGTCTAAAGACACTGAACATTACGAAATGCGAAGACAACTTAAAAGTTAGAATTAGGGATACAATTACTATTGTATTATTTAGTTATATTTTTATTTTATAACTTTTTCTCCTTTTATATTATAATTTCTTTTTTGTTTTTAGATAATTTTTTGCTTTTGGTTTTATAACCTTTTTTTTTGTTAGTTGTAAGTTATAAGCAGGAACTGTTGTAGAAAAGGAGAAAAAGAAAAAATTTTGTTTATTTTAATATTTGAAAGAAAAAAAAGCTGGTAAAACCGAGACCAACCGAATACTCGCCAAACCAAAATTTGTGGTTCGGTTCGGTTCCACACAATAACCGAACCGAACCACTAGTTGAACACCCTTAAGTTGGATTAGGCTCTACTGCACAAGACTAGACTAAGCTGGGTGAAGTTAGGCTAGAGTTGTGCTAAAATAGGGTGAGTTTGGGTCCTCCGGCTAAAATAGGGTGGATGGGTTGAGCTTGACTGAGATGTCCTCCGGCTTAGTACGAGGCTGAGCATTGTGCTTAGTTAGGGCAGATAGGCTGGGACTAGGGTTCTTCTGCGTTGACCTTTTCGCTCGTTCTACTAGGGTGGGGTTTGATTTTCCAATGGGTTGGGTATTCATTTTCTAAAGGGATTCCTTTTACCTTTTTTTACTGGATTGAGCTTCGATTTTCTATTGAGGCTGAACTTTGATTTTCTACTAGGCTCTAATTGATATATCTATTTGGGTATTTCTCGGGAAAAAAAAGAGAATGACGGAAAATGTTGAAAAAGCTGTTGAAGACGACGACTACCTATTAGATTATTTTCTAATAAATCTATAAATATGGTCTATGTTAAGTATATTGACTTAATATTAAGGTGCTTAATGTGATGATTATTAAGCGTAAAAAAATTAAATTGATTGAGTTTTAATTCCCTCACTTTGACCTTGTTAAAGTAGATAATGTATGGTTAAAAGAGATGAAATTGCATTTACGTAATTCCCTATAAAGTAAAGGGCAATAATGTAAATTATAAGTAAAGAATATATTTTATGAAAATAGCATAGGAGTGTTTAATGTTATGGTTTAAATGCTAAAGCACAAGAGTTAAGAAAAATGAGGAAGAGAAGTGAAATGAGAATTGGATTCCTCCATTCTCCTTCTTAAATGTTTTTGTTTTTTTTTCTACACACATATCTTTCTCCCTCTTCTTAAATGTGGTCATACACTCTTTAAAAGAAGGTGAACTCTCTCCCTCTTAGTAGTCTACTTCCTTATCTGATAAAAATAACCCCACCCAAGAGTTTGAAAGTGTGGAAAAAAAGGAAAAGGGAAATAACAATTTGGCTTTCCCTTTTCTCATATTTCTCTTCATCTCTTTGTTCACTATTTTTCTCTGAACTGGATCATCAACCAAGAGAAAAGAAAATGAGAAAATAAAAGAAAATCATATTTCTCTCTTAATCATCAAAGGGAGAACTTAAAGGAAAAGGTTCAAGGCGATAAACGTTTCCCGTATCAACGTTTACATCAACAAAAGCATGGATCAAGGTAAGCATAAAGGTTTGTTTATCCGTAATTAAACGTAATGGTTGGTTGAATCAAACGACATTAATTGATTTTGGGAAAATTAAATATTGTTCGTATGAAAGTATGAAATTAAAGAAACTAACAATTGGTATGAGAGCTCAATAATTAACATTTTGATTTGCCATGAACAAGAATTTAATGAGTTTTGTTTCGGCATAATTATTTTGCATAAACGTTTCTGTATAAAATTTGAAAGTTGTTGAATAATGATTCTGAACATAAAGGTTATTTTGCAATTGTTTCGAACATAAAAGGTTAATTTTGCATCGTTTATGCATAATAGTTGTTGTGTTTCTTTGCTGCATAATTATGTATAATTGTTCTGCATAAAAGTTGATTTTGATGCATAAATCGTTTCTGTAAAAAGATTAATTGCTACTGGATTGTTTAAGGCTTAGCATGTCTGTTAATTTATTAAAATAGAAGAAAATGGCCAAAACATATTATGGAGAATTGAACCTGGCTCTAGAAGTAAGGTAACCAAGTGGATGACCATTTGGACTACGACAGTTTTTGTGAATATTTATTTATATATAAATATTTGTCATATGCATATTAATTTTGAGGTGCAGAAAAGAAAAACCTGGTATTCGAACCCAAACACTCCCCACAATAAACCATGTGGGTGGCCATTTGGACTAACCTGTTTTCAATTATTATAGATTCATTTTTTATATTTACTGTTCTCGTAAGAATTGAATGTGTAATTTTAAGATGATAGTGACATAAAAATAAAAGTTAAAATAAATGAAATAAAGGAAAATTGACTCAATTAAATATTGATATATAGAAACTTAGTAGTCACCAAAGTGGCCTAGTTTGAAATGATCAATATTAAATTGTGCAATTTATTCATTTAATTACGGTAATAATTATGGTGATGTTATTGAAATGAAATTATTAATTGAAAAACTAGTAGGTCACCCAAAAGTGAATCAATATTTATAATTAATAATATTTAAGTGACACATTTACATATTTAATTAATATATTTAAATATCCAAATATATTAAATATATTATACTAAATATGTTTATGAGTCTAGTAAAGTATAAATAATAACATCAATGATTATTTTAATTTTTTAAGGATTACCCAAAGGTGAACTTAAATAGATAAATTATGGTTATCTGAATTCGAATAAATTAATGAATAAACATGTGTTATATTTTGCAGCTTCAAAGAATTTATTCGCATCTGGTAATACATTACTCAAATTCAATGGTCTGAACTATGCTGATTGGTCAGAACAAATTCAGTTTTAACTGGGTGTATTGGATTTAGACTTGACATTAGTTTGTGATAGACTACCAGCCCTTAATGAGACCAATACAGATGTTGACAAGTCATACAGTGAGACTTGGGAGCGGTCTAATAGGCTGAGTTTGAGCTTGATAAAAATGACAATGGCTGAAAATGTTAAGCCATCAATGTCAAAGACGAACAACGTAAAGGAATTCATGTCTAAAATAAAAGAATATTCTCAATCAGACATTACGGATAAGTCTGTGTAGGGAATTTAATGAGTAAGTTGACGACCAAGAAATTTGATTGGTCTCAACCCATTCATGATCATGTAACAAGTATGGCCAATTTGGCAGCATGACTGAAAACGTTGGATATGGATATAAGTGAATCATTCTTG
This sequence comes from Begonia loranthoides, assembly GCA_022433065.1. NCBI lineage: Eukaryota > Viridiplantae > Streptophyta > Magnoliopsida > Cucurbitales > Begoniaceae > Begonia > Begonia loranthoides. The sequence goes on from CM039469.1 coordinate 3,668,047, forward strand.
GTTCAATTTATTATCAACTCACTTCCTCTTGAATTTGGTCAGTTCCAGGTGAATTATAACACCATTAAAGAAAAATGGAACTTTCAAAAAATTAAAGCCATGTTAATTCAAGAAGAATGGAGGTTGATGAAATTAAAGAACCGTACCGTTCATTTAACGTTTCATAAGGAAGCCACTAGTAGCAAAGGAAAATCGAGTAAATAGAACAAACAGAAGGAAAAATGCCAATTAAAGATAAAAGATGGTCAGATCCGAAAAGCGCTTAAATGATACTTTTGCAACAAAGCTGGACACATCAAGAAAAATTGTCCGAAAAGAAAAGTTTGGTTCAAAAAGAAAGATACACTATTTGTTTCAGTATGTTTTGAATCAAATATTATAGAATTGCCTAGTAAAACTTGATTGTTAGATTCTGGAGCTACTACTCATGTATCTAATGTTACACATGGATTTCTTTCGATCCAGCCCATAAACAGGAATGAAAAATTCCTGTATATGGGAAACATAATGAAAGCACGGATACAAGGAATTGGAACATATAGATTGATCCTGGATACTCGATATCATCTGGATCTAGAGAAGTGTCTCTACATTCCTGACTGTGCTAGGAATTTAATTTCTGTTGCAAAGTTGGATTATGTTGGATTTAACATTGAGATTGGTAATGGAGTGTTTTCTTTATACAAACAAAAATACTGTTATGGTTCTGGTATTTTGAAAAATAGTTTGTACTGTTTCAATCTTGATGCTAAATATTTTGATTCCCTATTTAATATTGATCATGTGATTAGAACTAAACGTAATACAACAAATGAAAGTTCTGCTTCATTATAGTATAAACGTCTAGATCAAAGAAAGGATGTTGAGGTTAATGAAAAATGATATTTTACCTCAATTAGATTTAAATGTCAAATGGACCATTTGTGCACAGTATACAATGCTAGGAACACCACAACAAAATGGTGTAGCTGAAAAGCAGAATCGTACTCTTATTGAAATGGTTAGGAGTATGATGAATCAAAGTGATGTACCTTTATTGTTATGGATGCATGGTTTGAAAACCGCTGCATATCTGCTGAATAGGGTTCCTAGTAAGATAGTTCTTAAGACACCTTATGAACTGTGGACAGGAAGGAAACCTAGTTTGAGACATATCCATGTTTGGGGTTGTCCAGCAGAAGTAAGGATATATAATCCACATGAAAAGAAACTCGATGCAAGAACCGTCAGTGGTTATTTCATCGGCTATCCAAAAAAGTCAAAAGGGTACATATTTTACTATCAAAAGCATAGTACAAGAATAGTTGAATCTGGAAATGCTCGATTCATTGAGAATGGCAAGTTCAGTGGAAGTGATGAATCACGAAATGTGAATATTCAAGAGAATCAGGTGGAGGAAACAACACATAGTACTTCTCATCAAGGTGTCATTCCTTTTGTTGTATCACAGTCCAACAACATACAGGAAAGACATATGAATATTCAAACCACGCAAGGTGAACGTGTCAACGATGAGCATATTAATAATAATCAAGTCGTAAGTGAACCATCACAAGAACCAGAATTGCGAAGGTCTGTAAGGCAAAGAAGACCAGCAATTTCTGATGATTATGTGATTTATGCACTTGAAGAGGAATGTGACTTGAGTAACGACAAAGATCCAGATTCATATAAACAAGCCATAGAATGTAATAATTCTGAAAAATGGTTAAATGCTATGAAATTAGAGTTACAATCGATCGATGACAATAAAGTCTAGGAACCCGTAGAGTTGCCTGAAAGAAAGAAACGTTTTGGTTGTAAATGGATTTTTAAAACCAAACGTGACTCGAAAGGTAACATCGAAAGGTATAAGGTCAGACTTGTCGCCAAAGGTTACACTCAGAAAGACGGCATTGACTATAAAGAGACCTTCTCTCCAGTTTCAAAGAAGGACTCTTTATGAATAGTTATGGCTTTCGTAGCTCATTATTATTTAGAGCTTCACCAAATGGATGTAAAAACCGCCTTTCTTAATGGTGACTTAGAGGGAGAAGTGTATATGGATCAACCAAAACGGTTTTCATTTCCTGGAAATGAAAAATTGGTTTGTAAATTGAAGAAGTCAATTTATAGATTAAAACAAGCTTCCAAACAATGGTATATTAAGTTTAACGATATCATTACGTCATATAGTTTTATAGAGAACACCGTTGATCGGTGTACCTATATGAAGGTCAGTGGGAGCAAGTTTAGTTTCCTGGTACTATATGTTGACTCTATTTTTCTTGTTGCAAATGATAAGGGAATGTTACATGACGTAAAAGTTTTTCTCTCTAAAAATTTTAAAATGAAAGATATGGGCGAGGCAGCCTATGTAATTGGAATATAAATATTCCGTGATAGACATCAAGGTTTGCTGGGCTTGTCTCAGAAATGATATATCAATAAAATTCTAGATAGATTCAGAATGGATAAGTGTTCCGCTGATGTTGCTCCAATTCAGAAAGAGGACAAGTTTAATCAACTGCAATGTCTGAAAAGTGATTTGGAACATAAGGAAATGGAATCTATTCCATATGCATTAGTAGTAAGAAGCTTAATGTATGCAATGACAAGTACCCAACCAGACATCAGTTTTGCAATAGGGATGTTGGGCCGATATTAAAGTAACCCAGGAATGGATCACTGGAAAGCTACAAAGAAAGTACTTCATTATTTACAAGGAACAAAGGAATATATGTTCATGTACAGAAAATCAAATCATCTTGAGGTGATTGGATATTCGGATTCAGATTGTGGTGGATGTGTAGACTCGAGGAAATCTACATTCGGTTACGTGTTCCTATTAGCCGGAGGAGCCGTATCATGGAAAAGTGGAAAGTAGTCTTCGATTGCTACTTCCACTATAGAAGCAGAATTTGTAGCATGTTTTGAAGTTACAATTCAAGCATTGTGGTTGTGAAACTTAGGGTCTAGGAATGGTCAACAATATCGATAGACCGTTGAAAATTTATTGTGACAATTCTGCATCTGTATTCTTCTCGAAGAATGAGAAAAACTCAAAATGAGCAAAACATATGGATTTAAAATACTTGTCAGTCAAAGAAGAGATACAAAAACAAAATGTAAGCATAGAACATATAAGTACAGGTTTGATGATAGCATATCCATTAACCAAAGGATTGCCACCCAACGCCTTTAAAGTACATGTTGAAATGATGGATTTATGTGACAAAGCTTTGTACATGTGATTATAATATCACAACTTATATCTTATTACACTTTTGATTCATTAAGGTAATGTTTTTGAATACAAGTTTATTATTTATAGTATGAAGTATACAATTAAAGTTATTTATGAATAATAAGATAAACTTTATGAAAAGATAAAGTTGAAAGGTATATATATATAGTATCCCTTGATTAAGGAATTAATGCATTGTGTTAATATGTAATACATGGAAAGAATCATGTCGTCATTAAAGACTTGTGACTGCCATGATCCGATTATACAATTCATTATGAAAGAACACTTGATAAATTCATATTATGGTATACTATAGAAATGGATTGTGAATGCAAATTGTGACAGCTGAAAAGTAATAACTGGAAATCGATTTTATTAAAGTTTTTATAACATAGCCTAAGTGGGAGATTGTTAGATTATTTTCTAATAAATCTATAAATGTAGTCTATGTTATTAACTTAATATTAAGGTGCTTAATGTGATGATTGTTAAGCATAAAATAATTAAGTTGATTGGGTTTTAATTCTCTCACCTTAACCTTATTAAAGTAAATAATGTATGGTTAAAATAGATGAAATTGCATTTACGTGATTCCCTTTAAGTAAAGAAATATTTTATGAAAATAGCACGGGAGTGTTTAATATTATGGTTTAAATGCTAAAGGACAAGAGTTAAGAAAAATGAGGAAGAGAAGTGAAATGAGAATTTGATTCCTCCATTCTCCTTAAATGTTTTTGGTTTTTTTTTTTTACACACATATCTTTCTCCCTCTTCTTAAATGTGGCCATACACTCTTTAAAAGAAGGTGAACTCTCTCCCTCTTAGTAGTCTACTTCCTTATCTAATAAAAATAACCCCACCCGAGAGTTTGAAAGTGTGGAAAAAGAAGAAAAGGGAAATAACAATTTGGCTTTCCCTCTTCTCATATTTCTCTTCATCTCTTTATTCACTATTTTTCTATAAACTGGATCATCAACCGAGAGAAAAGAAAATGAGCAAATAAAAGAAAATCATACTTCTTTCTTAATCATCAAAGGGAGAACTTAAAGAAAAAAGTTCAATGCGATAAACGTTTTCTGTATCAACGTTTACATCAACAAAAACATGGATCAATGTAAGCATAAAAGTTTGTTTATCCGTAATTAAATGTAATGGTTGATTGAATCAAACAACGTTAATTGATTTTGGAAAAATGAAATATTGTTAGTATGAAAATATGAAATTAAAGAAACTAACAATACCACCGAGGCTCCCATCAAAAAATATTGGCGACGTCGAACTCCACTCTCGGGAATACCTGGTAGAGTGATGCAAATTCGTCAAATCCATCGGAAAGAAAAGCAAATCCATTCCTCTACAACCGTCGAAAGCGCCAGCTCACTCCTGCTCGTCTTCTTCTTCCTTTAAGCCCATGAAAGCAAGAACTCCCCTGCTGTATTCTATTTCTGCAAAAAAAAAAAAAGGAAAAAGCTGAGGCACCTCCAGGCTCCATAACAGGTATGCTTTGAAATCTGAGTTCTAATTGCATTGAGTATGACGGCGAGAAGATTCAAGACGTTGCCGCAGCGGGCCGGTTGCTAGGGATGGGCTAGGCTAGACCCTTTTTTGCTGAGCTGGGCTTTGTGTTTCTTCTAGGGCTAGGCATGGACCTTTTCGCTGGGCTGAGCTCGGTTCGGGCCTTTCTAGTAGGCTGGACTTTGAACCTTTCTACTAGGCTAGGCTGGATTTTATATGGGTTTGGCTAAGATTTTCTAATGGACTAGACTTGACCTTTTTCTCCCGACAGAGTTTGGACTTTATTTTGGTCTGCGTTTAGTGGTATTAAATTAATTAGTTTAATTATATTTGAAGGAAAATAATTCAAAGTGGAGGCCATGAATTTAATTCCATATAAAAAGGAAAAGGGTAAATAACACTGTAGACCCTATAGTTTGCGATCAACGACAAGTCAATAATTTGACTTGGGCCTTAATAATTTGAGCGAGTGCTACAATGCCTGCCTCCTGCCAGCACGGGACAAACCAATCCTCACTATGTTTGAGATGATTAGAACGGGCATAATGACTAGGATCGTTAAGAAACATAAGCAGCTGGCTGAATCAACAGATCTTTTGTGTCCTAAGACCACAAAGAAGCTTGCCAAACTGAAACATGCGGCTCGGAATTGGTGTCCAACACCTTCAGGATGTAATTGGTTTGAGGTAAGCGATGGTAACGAACGGTACGCAATCGATCTGGACACGCGTACCTGTAATTGTAACCGATGGGAGCTGACTAGAATCCCATGCGTGCATGCCATCCCTTGCATCAATTTTATGCGGACTTCAGCGGAGGATTATGTGCATGCATGGTACCATCGGGACACATATATGAGGATGTATTCCCATTTTACCCGACCTGTCAGTGGCCACCACATGTGGCCTGCAACGAACCAGCCTCCAATTTTGCCACCACCAGTAAAGAGACTCCCGGGTCGGCCTCGAAAACGAAGAGTGCGAGATGCAGACGAGCCCCGTAGCAGCACGGTACTCAGCAGGAGACATATCCCTATGACATGTAGTCGTTGTCATGGTGTAGGCCACAATGTCCGTTCTTGTCAAGGCGGAGGCTCAACAGGTGGCACCGCAAGTGGCAGTGTAAGAGAAGAATGCTCATACAACACCTTCATGGAGTTTAACATTGTTGCCGATACACAGGTGCTTAGATTGTTATGCTTTCTTACGTTGTTCTCACTATGAGCGTTTCGTCTGACATGAACTTCCTTTTGTGTTTTGCAGGAGTCCGTCGCCCCACACCCACATCCTTAATCATGGAGCTTCATCTATGTATTTGTTTTGTTCATGTATAATACACTTAAGTTTTTAATACATTGAAGTTTATTTGTTCATTTACGTAGTTGTTTGGATAATATTTGTTCATGTATAATACACTGCATGTGATGGACGTCCGTCATGTTAAGACGGAGGTCCGTCATGTTAAGACGGACGTCCATCACATTCAGACGGCCGTCCGTCACCTTGAGACGGACGTCCGACCCCTTCTGATGGACGTCCGTCACATGCAGACAGACAGCACTTGCCCTGTTTTGGGCGCCCCTCGCGCCAACACAAAGCAGATTACAGCCTACAACAAACCATAAAGCAGTATGAAGAAAACCACAAAGCAGACTACAACAAATAATTGAATTCAATTTCAATTGAGCCACTTGTTCAACGTTTTTTCTATTCTTTCAACTCTTTCACGTGTTGCACCTCTTGCACCTCTTGCACGTCCTGCGTTTCTTGTATATCTAGAATACGTTACAGGTGGTACCGTTGCAAGTGGCTGAACAGGTGGGGCCTCTGGGAGTGGCTGAACAGGTGGGGCCTCTGGGAGTGGCTGAACTGGGGCCTCTGGGCGTGGCTGAACAGGTGGTGCCTCATCAAATATGGAAGGCTCTGCGTCCCGGATGTCGATGATGTTGAAATGCAAATCGGCGCTCATCTCCACACTCGTGCACTCCTCGTAGAGTTCATCTCGATCGTACGGATCGTGGAGATGGAAGCCCTGCCCATTGCATTTGGACATCACCGACCACCCTACAGGGCGGGAGACTTGAAATATGCCGTGTTGGCTGCAATTGGAACTGCAAATTAGTTTGTCACGTCATTCAAAGCGCAGGTCATTCAAAAACATACCGTTTTTTGTCCACAGGTGCCATGACAATTGCAATTGAATCCGGCATCAATTGTTCGTACACATACTGCATGTGCATGTCAATCGATGACATGAAACAATCCATCTCTGGGTGGCACTGTAGGAGGAAGAAATATTAAACCATGTATGATTTCATGAATGAATAGAAGTGGCTTACATGGATCCAGCCAATCGTCAACAAACCCTCCCTTATTTGAACAGCGGCGGTGTCCTCCTCATTTGTCATCACGCACTGCATTTTAAGAACACGATTTATGTAGTTATTTTTAGTAACAATATAATATAAGTTGGTTAAACATTCTCACATAGTCAGGAGCGCCCGATTGCTTTGGCACAAGGAGAGTTGTGATTGAATATATCTTGTCACCCTGTAAATCAACAACACGACGCACAACATTAATTTTCTAATCACAACTGAAGACATACCACTTGCACTGTCATCCTCTGACGAGCGGTAGGACCCACCACTGAAGGACCTGGGGCCAAAATCTTTTGAACTTTAGCCAGGGTTGGAGGAGGGGACGGTTGCCTGATGATCGGAGACCTGCATAATTGTAACACATTGTTAATCAACGATACTAATGCATATAAGGAAATTACATGTAAAATCAAAGACATACTGGCATCCGTCTGGACCGGCATCGGAAGATGTATGAGATGCTGATGGATGAGATGGCTGGGCGGTTGTGCGAGCAGTTGCCATATGCATTTGTACTTCTTGCATCTGTAGTACAGTGGCTTGAAGCTGGCCAAGTTGACTCTCCTGTCTATCCAACTTGGCTTGAATCTCACCAAGTTGGGTGACAAGCCACTGCCACCTCTCTTCGCTGCTGAGTGCAGAGGGCGACGATGAGGACTGGGGTGGGGGAGGTGCATCATCCGCCATAGGACGCACAAAATCGTCATCCATAGGACGCACAAAATCGTCATCCACCTCCACGTGATATGTCGGTTGTGCGTTTGCTGTCCACAGAATTATGGCAGTGCACATGGAAGGAGCAGGTGGAGCTGACGTGGATGGCGGTGGTGGAGCTAACGATGATGGCCGCGGTGGAGCTGACGTGGATGGCGGTGGAGCAGCTGAAGTGGAAGGACGAGGTGCAGGAGGTACAAGATGTGCAGGAGGTACAGCTGCCACACCTCCTCTGAATACCCACTCCCCTCGTACTTTTTGCAACCCCATCCGAGCCAATGTAACTTCATTATACATGTCAAGTGGTTTTTTGTCTGTTCGTCGCTCTGTGTGAGGGACAACCAACCCGTTGTTGTTAATAATGCGCTGAATGAGCCAATTATATGGGAGATTCTTCCTTGCACTATTCAGAGTTGCTTTCATTTGCTGCATAATGACGTATGCAAGGTTGAACCTCTTCCCATTGTATAGCTTCTCCATTACGTACAAATCCATGGCTGTGACAAGGTCTCTATGTCCATCACGAGGCATAAATGTGTGCGTGATCATGTGATGGATGACCCTTGCTTTCGCATCGAGGTCTTTTGATTTAGGCCGGAAGAAAGACTCAACGGCTGTAGGATTGAGAACCAATTGCTTCAGCAATGCAAGACCTTCTCCTTTTTGGACAAATTCGGGGTCCTTTGTCGCATGGTAATACTCCTCCAACGGCTCCTCCGTGGAGCATCCAATGAGCTCATTTAATTGTCCTAGAGTTATCCTAATCTGTTTTCCAAACAGAAAACTCCTTAACTCTCTATCACTTGATTTGTCCAACTCCAAATTGGCATAAAACAGTTTGACAGCTCTCTCATAGAAATAACATCCCATTGTGCACAGTTTATCCAATCCAATTCGTTCAAACATTGCCTTCAATCCAAAATCAGCAAATGAATTGAAATTTACCTTCCTGGATATAATTATTGCATGGGGTACAATGTCCTTCTCATACCGTACATGGGCGGAGGCTGAGCTGAACATCCCAGGTTCTACAGACTCCATTGGACCCGTCGTCTCGGTGGGAGCCACCACCTTACGCTTCTTCGACGCTTGACTATTCCTCGGCGCCATTTTCAGATTCAAAACTCTGGGGTTCGGGAATTCGTCGGGGAAAATCGGGAGTTCGGGAATTCGTCGGGGGAAATCGGGAATTCGCTCGCGATTTGAAGTACAGGGCGATTTCTGGGGCTTGGACGCCCTTCGCGAGTATAAGCAGCGTTTTGTCATCCGTCAGCACGAAAACGCGGTCGTTTTGGTTATGACGGACGTCCGTCATGGTCCGACGGACGCCGTCCAGATGCTGATGACGTGTTATTTAAAGACGGACATCCGTGGTATTCCCATGGACGTCCGTCATAATGGGGAATTCTGGCGATTTAGGATCGCATGTGACTCGCACGTGACCGAATTAATTTGGAGTCACTACTGACCGTTCGATCCAGGCGAGGATCCAACGGACAAGGATCGACGTCCGTCTTCGCCAGGCGGATTAAATCCTGGCCGTCGATCCGAGGCACGTCCCTCGCTCGATCCAACGGCCAAGGATCTTTGTCCGTCATCGCATCTGGCAGGGACGCCAGATTCAATCCTGGTCATCGATCCAGACGAGGGACGCTCCTCGTCGATCCAATGGCCAGCGAATGTCGTACTTCGGTCGGCTCTGGACGATTCGACCGTCGGCTCTGCCATCGCCCTTCGACTCCGTTCGACGCTGCTAGACAGGGTACAAACGGGGCGTTAACCTCGACGGCTCTGGATGGAAATCGTGACTGCGAGTCGCCGGCGACATTTTCTCATAGTTTAGAGTTTTAATTGTTAAAAAATAATCTCCAGGGTTTGACTTGTCGTTGATCGCAAACTATAAAGTCTACCGTGTTATTTAACCAAAGGAAAATTTTTTATAAGTCAAAACAGTCAATTTGCGTAGAAATAGGTGGCGCCGCCCTTCTTCCACATATTCCTACCAGATTATATTATGCAAAAATCAAATCACATTTCCCAACCTCACAGAGAAGAAACCTTTCAACGGCAGAATCTCTCTCTCCCTCTCGCGCTCAAATATGTCATTGTTTACCTCCATTGCCAGAGCTTCGTCGCGAACAAGGCCGTTTCTCGTACGCTGCATGAGCAATGTTCCCGAAGAATCAGTCTACGGTGGGCCAAAGCCGCAGAACCCGAATCAAAGAATGACACAAACCCACCTCAAGCAAAAGCACAAGAAAGGCGAGCAGATCACTATGGTTACTGCCTATGACTACCCATCTGCAGTGCACTTAGACACCGCCGGTATCGATATCTGCTTGGTCGGAGACTCGGCCTCTATGGTCGTTCATGGCTACGACACGACGTTGCCTATAACGCTCGATGAAATGCTCGTCCACTGCCGAGCTGTGGCTCGTGGGGCTAAGCGCCCGCTTTTGGTTGGGGACTTGCCTTTTGGTACCTACGAATCTAGCTCCATTCAGGTACCCATTTCTGAGTTTCTCTACTGAAACTTATTTATATTAAAACCCATATTTATTTTTGAGGGAAAAACTTCACTGGAAAGTTATTTTGATGTTTACTCTGATCGGGTTGACTGCAGTTTTGGTGATGACTGTTAGTTTTGGCGTTATCATGTATTGATTATTTATGTTCGTACTTGAAGTTAAATATTGATTGTTACAAAAGACAAAATAAGCAAAACTTGCAATAATTAAAAATCCAAACCGCCTTCGTGGTACTCACGGGTTGAAGAGTAATTCTCTTCCAAGGAGGATGCGTTCTTGTTGTCGTAACAGTCAGAATACTGTAAGATTTGATTGATTTTTAATATAATTAGTGATTCCCTTTTATACATTGAAGGGAATATTCTTGAAGAATTTACAGTTGTGAACTAACAGCGTATTGTTAGTCACACTAAACACTAACAATTGTATAAACTAACAGTAACATCTCATAAATGACAGAAACTGGAGATTGTGTCTATTGGCGATTTTTGGTTTAACTGAAAACCGTTGCATTTATGCTTTAATTTTTGTCAGAAGATTTAGCATTCCAGTTTCTCTATGATTTGAGGAATGGATTGTTGAAAGTAGAGTGGTTGGTGATGTTGCAGTTTCAATTATGGGCAGGCAGTAGATACAGCGGTAAGAGTTCTAAAGGAAGGTGGAATGGATGCAATTAAATTGGAAGGAGGAGCACCTTCGAGAATTAAAGCTGCAAAAGCTATAGTTGAGGCTGGAATTGCAGTGATGGGACATGTTGGACTTACTCCTCAGGCCATTAGTGTTCTTGGCGGGTTTAGACCTCAAGGGAAGAATATTTCCAGTGCTTTAAAGGTTTGTTACAGTACTTGTGTTTTATATGACAGAAATGAGGCCTTTTTTATGATGAAAAGCAAGATGTGGCTATTCTTATGATATCTTTTTGGAACACCCTTTTTAAGCAATAGGCCATATGAGAAATTTCTTGTAATGGAATTCGGGGTCTAAGCAGTTTTTTCAAAGCTTGTTTTCATACACATTTTTTTAATTACTGATGAAAAAGTATCTGTGGTTTCCATACTCTTCATATCATGCAAACAATTTAGTTGCATTTTTTGTAAAAATCATTTAACAGCCCAAAATCATAAATTTAGAGGGAACCCAACAGATGAATGGGAGGTTCTGAGTCGAGTTGTTGGCAATTGCAGGTTGTAGAGACTGCAATGGCTTTGCAAGAAGCAGGCTGTTTTTCTGTGGTTCTGGAATGTGTCCCTGCAACCGTGGCTGCTGCAACAACGTCGGCTCTTGCGATTCCGACGATTGGCATTGGAGCGGGGCCATTCTGTAGTGGGCAGGTTTTCCTTAATTTTAAGACAATTTTTTCTTGCCATGTGATATGCTCAAGATCCTTGTGCAATTCCCTTTAGATGCACCAATAAGCAGATGAATAGGCTTATCTAACAATATGCCCTACTTTTGTTGTGATGTTGAAATTTTCTATAAACATAATTTCCACCCTTTGTGTTCAAATTGGTAGTGATATTAATTTAGACGAGTTGGCTAAGTGAATTGTATTGAGTTTGTTTTAAGCTGATTGTCGTTAAAGTTAGATGACCCGAATTCTTTTGGATCTGACTGATAGACCCTTATTACGATCTCATATAGGGATTTGCTTTTCTCTTTTAATACATATAAGCTTTAGTAATAAAACTTGCATTTATATTTCGGTCTTCATATAGCAAAATTATCCTCTGCCCCTTTTTTTCTCTAAAGCGTTTTTCACGTAAATATTGGTATTTTGTGTATGGTTGTTTGATTTCTAACAGTTTGAACTGGAATTAAACTGGTCAGAGTAATCAAAAGTTGTATTCTAATTCAGTTGGAAAGGTTGTTTTCTGGTGAGAATAATCAAAGTCAGAGAATCTGCCATGTAATAAGAAGGAAAACTAGCTAAAATCTAGAGCTTATGGTCCTTGAATTCTCATTCATGAAGACTAATTAGTGCATATAAATCGCGATTATTTGTTTTTTCAATTTTTTTTGTGTTAATTTCTATTGTCATCAGGTGCTGGTTTACCATGATCTTCTTGGAATGATGCAACACCCACATCATGCTAAAGTAAGTACGAATCTTAATTACTTAGCTTCTCTCCACTTTTTGAGATGGTCATTTTTCGAGCCACTAATCGGTTTCTTTGCAGGTTACTCCGAAATTTTGTAAGCAATATGCACAAGTCGGGAATGTCATCAACAAAGCTTTGGCGGATTTCAAGGACGAAGTAAATAGCAGTAAATTTCCAGGTTCAGCTCACAGTCCTTACAAGATCACCAGCTCTGATTTTAAAGGATTTGTAGGCGAATTGGAAAAACTGGGTCTTGACAAGGCAGCTTCTGCAGCATTTGCAGCAGCCGAAAAGATGAACTTGGCTGAATCTGTCGATCCGAAAAACTCATCTGGTGATTAGTTGCTGATCCCATTTTGCAGGTATCACAAATTTCCATCTCCAGTTTTTACTTTTATGAGAGAATAAAGGATTATATAACCTCAGTTTAAAAGCAAAGATGCTTCCTTTTCTGAGCAGATAAGAGAATGGCTAAATATTAATGATGGAGGCTTTAGCCAAGCTCACTAGATAATGCTATCTCTAGTCTCATAGTTGATTCGTTTACGTGCATTTTAATTTTATATTCTGACGTGTCATCTATTCATTAATAAAGTAATTACAATGTTTAGGAAGGAGAAGTGCGTATTGCTAATTGGTTGATGTTCCGTTCGTTATATTTATCGAATAACGAATTTGACCCGCCTTAGAAACACATAAAAAGTTGGAAATAGTGTGATTGTGTGCTCTAGCTTGAATGGGGAGTTTTACCGATGCCCTCCAGCTGCTCGACGAAATGCTTAGGCCAATTGTAGACGTTTCATCCCATGACAATACCAGTGACATTGTTCGTAATAATATTCCTCAACAATTGAAGCCGCATATTGCAATGCACTTAGCGATATTTCTTCGAAATTATTGTAGGTCGATGGCTACTTCAGGCAACTCCGATTTGATTTGCCCCTAGTCGGGAGGCATCTACTGATTCAATGTCCTTTAGTCATCAACATATACATAAACATCTTCCCTTAGTGATTTGAGAGTAAAATTATAACGACTCGGTTTTACTTACATTTAAAAATGTGTAAAATTTAACTTTCTCTTTTATAAAAACAGCAGAAAACTTTTATTTGAAAATGTGATACATAAAATAAAACATTTAAAGATCATAAATAAAATTATTTTTTTAAAACACTTTCATAACTTATAGCGGAAATAAATAAATTAATTTTCTTTTACAATTCAAATACTTTATAAAAAAAAAAAAAATTTACTTATGTTTGCGATCAAACATTTGCTTTGTCTGAAAAATTTTTGATCGCAAATTTGAGGGCTTAAACGATTGACTTTGGGGCTGGAAAAAGCGGTCATAGGGTTTACCCTATGACATTTATAGAGCTCTGAGAGAGCTTCGATTTGATACCTTCTGCTCCCAATTCCGACATTTGTAGCAAAAGTTATGCTACTTTAAAGGTGCAGAGGTCAAAAAACCAATAAAAACATTGCATTCGTAAACCATAGACATAACGAATTCGAAGTAACAATGAAACATAATTGATTGAGAACGCCATGCATGACAAATAGAGAGCTCCAGAGACGCCGCGCGTCCAAGCTTGCTTCTTTGCCTGGACGCCGCTGGTTTGCGGCGTCCAGGCACTTGTTTGCAGTGTCCAGACAGTTTAGCTTGGGTTAACTTGAGTGTGATGTTGGATTTGTCAATTTCTCATACGTTAGTGGTTAACTTGTTAGCAAATATACCACAGTGATTAACTTGTCATTGATCAGAAACCACGATGGTTGATTTGTCATTTTCCCTTGAATGTAAGGGGAAGAACATGGTCTGTTGAATGAAGTTAAGCTTGGATCGTTGGACGACCGCTTTCTCAATTTAAGATTAGATAAATTAATAGATACTCCTATATCACTGTTTTTTGAGACCATCGGGTGAGCCAAAGTTTGCTGGAAAGTCATCGTAAAAGTAGTCTCCGGTTGCCGGGCTGTCGAGTTCCTCGAAACGCACGACGAAATCGTCGTCAAAGACCATCTCCGACACCCCGAAATTGTTTTCCACCAAATCCTCGTTCTCTTCTTTGCTTTCCGCCGTGGTACTCGGAGGTGCGCCACCGTCTTCTGAAGACGGCGATGAGGAGCAATCGGGCACTCCAGATTCGATTTTATTCGGTTCGGGTGATGATCCAGGCTTCTGACGGGTAGAACCGGCGAGCGAGTTTCGGTGCGTTGGAGCAGGGTGGTTATGTTCCGCAGTGTGGGTGACGATGAACATTCCCGGGTCGGATCTGTTCCGCTCCACTTGTTTTCGGGCTAAACACCCTTTTGAGCTGCTACATCTGTAATACCCCCTGTTTGAAGACAACGAGAGACCAGGTTGGAGAGAGAAAATCCAGTTCTTATTTCGATTCCACTTATTTTAGTGAGAAATTAGTTGGACGAATCAAGATACAAATCTTTGCTCGTAATTGACATAATGTTTTTCGACGATTAAGAATCCTCATAAACTAGAAAATCCATCAACACAGACCTTGGATATGGAGAACCTTTAATGGGTTTCTGTCCATATTTACGCCATGCCCATATATCTGAAGAAAGACTCTCTGATGCAACTTGGCAAACTTTCTTCATCTGATTCTTTCTGAAAATGAAAAATAAAAGTTTATCAAATATCAATCCATGAGCTAGATTCAATTTTTTCCTTTTTGGAAGAGAGAAAATGAGCTAGATTTGAGAAAGAGGAAGAGAAATCGGCGTACCTTCTTTTAGTTCGAGGGGTGGTCACAGACCCTCCATGACTCTGCTTTTGATGGGTTTGAGCTTTCGACGCTACATGGAAAGAAAACGGAGAGACTGCTGTCACCGGCGAAGAAAGCGGCCGAGGGCGCTCAGACGACGGAGAGTTGAGAAAGAAAGGCTTGTAAAGCTCATGCAACTCTTCGTCATTATTTCTTCCTTCAAATGGATCTTGAATAGAGAAAAAACGGCCATTATTCTCTCCACTAAAAACGGAAAAGCAAGAGCTAGGAGAATCTGATGCAAAAGCTTGAGAAGTCAACGGGGCAGAGGAAGAAGAAGAAGAAAAAGAAATAGATCTCATGGTTGAGGCGTTACAGCCTCTGACAACGGCGTGAAGATCCCAGTCGTCTTCCATGGCGGAGAGAAGCTCTGTAGATCTCTGATACTCTGTCTCAGCAGCTGCTAGCTCTGCTCACAGAGAGAGGAACAAAAAAGGCGCTGACTTTTGGTGGTGATAAGGGCGACATGAGTAGGGTTAGATATATATACGTATATAGAAGGTAGTATTCTTAGAAAGAGAGAGATTGGAGAAGGGAGCCATGGAGGTCCACGTTCACAAGTTTAGGCTCTAGTGAGAGAAAATACTGGTTTTCCTTTGAGAGAGAGAGAGAGAGAGAGAGAGGTGGGTCATGGGTGGAGCTGGTGGGCATCTCTAATCTCTATGCCTTCGTTTTTTTCTTTAAGTAAATTATATCTTTTAGGATGAACAATGGAAATATTTTCAAAGAGGCGTTGACTCTGATTAAAGTCAAGGTAGTCGACGGTGGTCCCCGCATGCTGTCTCTCCGTTAAGAAGAAGCTGATAGTAACAGAGCTAGTCGTAGTGCCGACAAAAATAAATAAAAGATTAATTATCAATATTTACGTGAGTAAGAGTTTTTTTTACTGTGATGAATTGAATTTTTTTTTATTTATTTAATATTTTAAAATTTTATCTGTTAATAATGGATAGAGATATATTAAATAGTGGGTATTATTTATGAAAATTATTTTGGGAAAATGACAAATCAACCATCGTGGTTTGCGATTAATGACAAGTCAACCACTGTGGTATGTTTTCTAATAAGTTAACCACCAACATATGTGAAAATGACAAATGCACCATCGCTGTCCGTTAAAAAAAGCTGATGGCCCCACAATGTATGTCTGGACGTCGTCCACTATAACAGAAATAAATGAGTACACAAAAGTTCTCTCTAGCTCAACAAACTAGAGACATACAATATTCATCAAGATTGAACGCTAATCTTGGAAGATAACAAAACGTAAGAGAGGATAAATATAGGGTTACCAAAATACAGTTCCGTTTTAACCCCAACAGACCACCTTAGAAAACTCAGACGATGATCTCCACCATTCAAAATATACCCCTTGATGTCGTGAAGCTACAGTTCAAATTTCACAACAATCCAACGGTAGAAACTTGAGAAACCGCAATTCTCGTCTGATTGCCTCTGAAAATCTCTCTCTCTCTCTCTCTCTCTCTCTCTCTCTCTCTCTCTCTCTCTCTCTCTCTCTCTCTCTCTCTCTCTCTCTAGGGTTTCATT